>OY986968.1:1011389-1059158 GCA_963920575.1 Narthecium ossifragum
CTTGTTAACAGAGAAAGGGTCACATCATGTTCATTTGGTATGGGGTTAGAAAAAGTGGGGTTAAGAGGGGATAGGATTAGAAAAAGTGAGGTTAAGGAATGGGGTAAGAAAAAGTAGAGTGATGGTGGTATGTGGAATGAGGATAACTGTGAGGGCCCGTCCCTCGGACCTGGCTCGACCACGTGGGTCGAGAGCCGGTTTCCTATTGGTTTGGTTCCGCGTCGGGCACGATCGGGCGATCGTGTGGCGGTTTGGACCCCAGGGGCATTTTGGTAAATATGCCCCCTGGTGGTCGGTTTCACACCCGCGTTGCACCCACGGCCTTGGATTGTTGTATGTGGTTGTTTAGGATGGTTAGGTGGGCCTGGGATCGGAAGATCCCAGCTCGGGCTCGTGAGCGGGTCGAACGGGCTTTTGACCAGTTAGTTGGGCTGCTGGCCCGTTAGTGGGCCTGGCCCGTTAAGGGCCTGATGACTAGGGGTGGTTGGAGCAGTTGGCTCCAACCTACCCGGTTTCTCTTTTCCCCCTCTCTTCTTCTCTCCCTTCCTTCCTTCTTTTCCCTGGTTCTTCTTCCTTCTCTTCTCCAGCCAAGTTTTCCCCTTCTTCTCCCTTCTCCCTTCTCCTCCGGCTGGGTAGACCTTGGAAGGCTGGGCTTTGAGCAGAGGATCTTCACGGCGCGGTTGGCTGGACGCGTGGAGAAGCTAGGATTGCGTTTAAGGTAGGTGTTTCTACCTCGATCCTTGGATCGGGTTCTACTAGGCTAGGATGTTTATGGTTGTGCTGTGAATGCCATGTTAGAATGCTTGTAGTTCCTGATGTGCAATGTAGGTCATTCCTTGTATTCTTGCTCTGCAAATTCTGGTATTGTAACGGTTCGTTTTCCGTATTGTCGAAGTTTCGTCGGTTTTGGTTTTCTGGCCTAAAATGGGATTTAACCGTCCAAATATGGATTTCTTTGCATCATTGGATCCCTCACTTCAAAATACACTTGCTTGCAAAGTTTGATTGTATTCTAACATGTTTTGATCCTTCGAATCTTAGAAAATGGATTTCCGGAATACTGCATTTTGAGCTCGACGGTCGATCGGTGCATCGACCGTCAGGCTCGACGGTCGATCAATGTATCGACCGTCCAGCTTTAGTATGTTTGCTTTGGGCCTGACGGTCGACCGTCGGATCGACCGTTGCATCGACCGTCGGGCTCTGTTGAGATTTTGGGTTCCCAGGGTCGATGGATCGATCGACCGTGGGACCTTAGCTTTTTCGCCATTTACCTGACGGTCGACCGTCGGATCGACCGTCGCATCGACCGTCAGGCTCTGGTTGGTTTTGGACTGTTCAGGGTCGATGGTTGGATCGACCGTCGCCCTTGGTTTTCTTCGTGTGGGCCTCACGATCGATCCACGGATCGACCGTGGCATCGTCCGTGGCCCCACGGTCGATCCACGGATCGACCGTGGCATCGTCCGTGGCCTTTTGAACAGTGTTTTCTGGTTTTCCTTAAATGGCCTTCAATCTTGATTGAATCTTAAACATATAGGGAAGCTTGTAAGTGGATTTCATTATGTTTTCAAAGGACTTTCATCGGGTTTGATGTTTGATCCGAGTTCCCTCCCTTTTTGCAAACTTATGATTATGCTTGCATTTAATTCAAGTTTTGATGGAAAATACATGTTCGGTAGAAATTAAATGCTTAGTTGTTTGCTAAACCATTAGCTAGCTATGAGTGCTAGCTAATGAGGAACTGTGGAACCTTAGCCTCTTGCCGGCGGGTGCCGAGGGCTATTGTATATCTGTGGAACTTATAACTGTTGATGTGACATATACAGACATCTAGGGTAGATGTTTGCTTAAGCTCATGCATTGTATGCATTAGAAGCATTTGAGGTTAGGCGGGCGATGTTTTAGGTCGCCGATCCGAGGCTCTCGGGTAGCTCGGATCTAGCCTTAGGACCGTGGATGGGTAGTCAGGATTAGGGTGTGATTGTTGATCTGAATCTTTGGTGATTGAGGATTAAGTTAGTCGGACTGGAATATTGTAATGCTTGAGGTTTAGAGGTCGTGTCGGCTCTCCAATGCCAAGTGTTAAGGATGGTTGTCGATGTCCCCGACGTGTGTCCCCAGGCAGTGGCTTCCTGCTGGGTAAAGGGTGTTCCTACTGGTTCTGGTTCTTGTTTTCCTCCCAGCGTGTTTGGACGGTATTCCCAGCGTGGTCGGTTGAGAAGAGTAGGATCCCTTGGGGAATCGATAGGGGTTATGGGACCCCGTGGCATCCTTTAGACTTAGGCGGGGAAATGACACTGTTGTTGTTTACCTCCTTTCAGTGTGCCGTAGAGTAGAACCCTACTGGGCTTTTTGCTCATTCCTACCCGGGCTGCGTTTGCAGGTGCAGGCGGCAGTTCCTCCTCAGTGGAGCCAGCAAGTTCGACTTTTGGCGGCGCGAGGACATCCAGAGGCGCCTGAGGTTTTGTTGGAGGTTATGACTGTTGTATCCCTTTTTGGAGAGCCTTTGGGATGTTGTATAAATCTGTATTTTGGAACTCAGATATTGTAAGAATTGATGTTATATTATGATTAAATGTGCTTAGCCTCTGGATTACTTTTGATTAAATTGTTTATCCTTTCCGCTTGTACTGCGCCGGTTGATGATGAATAGTGTTAGGACCCTCACGCCCCGTCCTGGATGGGTTTTCTGGGTCGGGGTGTGACAACTTGGTATCAGAGCAGGCTGTAGGTCCCAGGGATAGGATTAGGCTTGCGGTTGAGACTTGAGCGTGGTTTGGGATAGTTCTAGGAGTAGAGCATCCCTGTGTGCTTGACTGTGCTCATGTGTGTTATGCTTTTATTTTATTGATTGCTGCGGTGTTTTGTTTCTCACGGGTGGACACTTGTCGTCTCTGTTGAACGTGCAGATGCCAGGGGAGCAGGCTAGCTGTCCAGTGTTGGGTCAGGGTACCGCGCGCGATCAGCGCGCTGCCCGACGGGCCTTAGGGTCCAGCGCAGCCGTGCCCCATGTACCTGTACGAGAGGCAGAGCCGAGAGTTGAGGTCGTGGTGGAGGAGGATACTTCGTTCATCGCCGAGGAGGTCTCTCCTCCACTCGACCAGTGTGCTGTTGCGACAGCGGTGGTCGACTTCCAGAGGTTGAACCCTCCTAGGTTCAGCGGTACTGGAGGCGACCCAGCGGTGGCGGACGACTGGCTGGAGGGAGTCAGTCGCGTCCTTGACACTCTTTTCGTCCAGGATGACCGAGTGAGGGTCAGACTTGCCGCGTTCCAGCTCGACGGGGACGCTTTGGACTGGTGGCGCTCTTTCCAGGCCGCCAGGGACGGGAGTGACCCATCTTGGGCCGTGTTCCGTTCTTCGTTTCTCGGCGCGTACTTTCCTCGCAGTGCGCGCTCGGCCCTTGTTCGTGAGTACCAGACCCTCTCTCAGGGTACTCAGTCGGTTGTTCAGTACGCGGCTAGGTTCACGAGACTTGCCAGATTTGCCGGGGCGGTGTCGGCGGATCCTCTTGCCAGAGCTGAGCAGTTCCAGTGGGGGCTTAGGCCCGAGCTCAGACATCTGATCGCGGCTCAGCGATCTAGCACTTACGCAGAGGTGTTGGACTGCGCCTTGGCAGTTGAGGCTCAGCTGCAGGAGCCGGGGCCCAGGGCAGTCCAGCCTGCGTCGTCTGCGAGCACCAGTGGCGGAGTGCAGCCACAGAGAGCAGCTCAGGGCAGAGGGGGTTCGTGGAGATCACGGCAGAGGTACCCACGACGCCCGCAGCCGTACCAGCGCTACCCACCCCAGCACCAGCAGCAGCCCAGGCAGGGAGGCCAGCCACTCCTTTCGGCTGGGCCTCAGGGGCAGACATCCGGAGGAGGCCAGAGCCAGCAGCTAGCGCTTGGTCCTCCTGTGTGCTTCGAGTGCCAGCAGACGGGGCACATTCGCCGTTACTGTCCGACGTTGAGGGCACAGGCAGTGCGTGGCGGAGCAGGCGGAGGTTGGCGAGCATCAGGCGCCGGGAGAGGCAGAGGTCGCGGTGGAGGTCGAGGCGGACCTAGAGGGGGAGTGTACGCACTCCCAGACCGCGAGTACCCAGACTTTGTTCAGCCACCTTTTCAGCCTTACCAGTACCAGCCACCCCATCAGACTCTAGCACTTCCTCCAGCCCCAGCTGACCCCCCTATTCTCAAAGGTACCTTCCAGCTTTCCAGTTCATTTGTGGATGTTCTGATAGATTCTGGGGCGTCTCATTCCTTTGTAGCTAGCGAGTGTGTGACATCGCTAGGGCTAGAGACTGAGCCCCTTGGGGTTCCACTGCACTTAGACACACCCGTCGGCGGAGGGGCTCGGGTTGAGCTGATCTGCCGTTCTTGCGAGTTGGAGGTTGGGGGCCTCCGTGTCTTTCTAGACCTTCGGGTGCTAGACATGGTCGGGTTCGACGTGATTCTCGGTATGGATTGGCTGACATCATACCGAGCCGTCATCGACTGTGGCCGTCGCAGGGTGACTGCTTGGACACCTGACGGCGCTCGTTTTGTGCTGCTGGGGGATCGCCAGTCGGCCGATTCCCTCATGTGTGCTTGCCTTCCCAGGCGCGAGGGCCAGCTGTCAGTCCTACTGGCGCGCCTTTCCTTGTTTGCTGCAGAGGGCAGTCGAGAGAGCAGTTTGCCTGCAGTGGTTTGTGAGTTTGCTGACGTCTTCCCAGACGAGCTACCGGGTCTTCCTCCTTCCAGAGCAGTAGACTTTCAGATAGATCTTGTACCGGGTACCGGGCCGATCTCTTTGTCAGCTTTCAGGATGGCACCGGCAGAGCAGAGGGAGCTGAGGGTCCAGCTGGACGGGTTGCTCAGCAGAGGTTTCATCCGTCCCAGCACGTCACCTTGGGCAGCTCCTGTCTTGTTCGCAAAGAAGAAGGACGGTACGCTTCGTCTTTGCATTGATTACAGGAAGCTGAACCGGGTGACAGTGAAGAACAAGTATCCGATGCCGAGGATCGATGACTTGTTCGACCAGCTCCGAGGCTCTTCGGTCTTTTCGAAGATCGATCTCCGTACCAGCTATCACCAGTTGAGGATTCTGGATTGCGACATCCCGAAGACGGCTTTCCGTACGAGGTACGGGTTGTACGAGTTCACGGTGATGCCGTTCGGCCTGACGAATGCACCAGCAGCGTTCATGGATCTGATGCAGAGGGTCTTCCGACCGTACTTGGATCAGTTTGTGGTGATCTTCGTCGACGACATCCTAGTCTACTCACGTACCGCGGAGGAGCACGAGCAGCATCTGAGGACAGTGTTGCAGTTGCTGAGGGGGCATAGGCTGTACGCCAAAGCCTCCAAGTGTGAGTTCTGGCTTCCTGAGGTGCAGTTTCTGGGGCACGTGGTGTCAGCGGCAGGTATTTCAGTTGATCCAGCCAAGATCGAGGCAGTGCTACAGTGGCAGAGACCGGCGACAGTGTTCGAGGTCCGCAGCTTCCTCGGCTTGGCGGGCTATTACCGGAGGTTCGTACGGGACTTCTCCAGGGTTGCAGGGCCGCTGACCAGATTGACACAGAAGGCGGTCCCATTTGTTTGGGACGAGGCTTGTGAGCAGGCGTTCACCCAGTTGAGGACCAGACTGACGAGTGCACCGATCCTCATAGTTCCAGAGCGAGGCGTCGGCTACAGTGTCTACTGCGACGCCAGTGGGGAGGGCCTAGGCTGTGTACTTATGCAGGAGGGCCATGTGGTGGCCTATGGTTCCAGGCAGCTGAAGGCCCATGAGAAGAACTATCCGATCCATGATCTCGAGCTTGCGGCGGTTGTCTTCGCCCTGAAGACGTGGCGGCACTATCTCTACGGTGAGCGGTTCTCGGTGTACTCTGATCATAAGAGTTTGAGGCACGTGTTTACCCAGCGTGACCTCAACCTCAGGCAGCGGCGGTGGATGGAGCTTCTAGAGGACTACGACTTCGAGTTGCATTACCATCCTGGTAAGGCAAACGTCGTAGCAGACGCTCTCAGCAGGCAGACCAGGGACAGCAGAGTGACCTTGGCGGCAGTGTCAGCTCGGCAGTGGCAGATGCTGGAGACAGTCAGTCAGTTTGGGCTTGACTTTGAGGACCGGGCGACAGGTGGTTTCCTGTATGCTGTTCGCAGCATTCCAGTTCTTTTGGCCAGAGTGATCGAGGCACAGACTGGAGACCCAGAGCTCGTGGAGACCCGTGCTGCGGTCGGCACCGAGCACGCGGTTGAGGGCTGGACAGTGTCGGCAGACGGTGGTCTACTCTTCAGAGGCAGAGTTGCAGTTCCAGCAGACCCGGCGTTGCGAGAGGAGATCCTTCACGAGTTCCACCACTCCTGTTTCGCCGTTCACCCCGGGAGCACCAAGATGTACCACGACCTTCGCCGACAGTTCTGGTGGTGCGGGATGAAGAGGTCAGTAGCTGAGTTTGTTTCCAGATGCCTCACCTGTCAGAGGGTGAAGGCAGAGCACAGGCGGACCCCAGGTTTGTTGCAGCCACTTCCCGTGCCAGAGTGGAAGTGGGAGCATATAGCTATGGACTTCGTCACCGGGCTACCCAGGTCACCGAGGGGGAATGATGCGATTTGGGTCATTGTCGATCGACTGACCAAATCGGCTCATTTCCTTCCCATGAGGACGACGGATCCAGTTGCCAGACTGAGCCAGAGGTACATTGACGAGGTGGTACGACTGCACGGCATTCCAGTGTCTATAGTGTCAGACAGAGATCCCAGATTCACTGGCAGGTTCTGGAGCAGCTTCCAGGATTCCTTGGGGACAGCACTGACGTTCAGCACAGCTTTCCACCCTCAGACAGACAGGCAGTCAGAGCGGACTATCCAAATCTTGGAGGACATGCTCAGGGCATGTGTGCTAGACGCTGGAGGTACTTGGGAGCAACACGTGACTTTGGTGGAGTTTGCCTACAACAACAGTTTCCAGGCCAGTTTGGGTTTTGCACCCTTTGAGGCGTTGTACGGCAGACCGTGTCACTCACCGGTGTGTTGGACAGAGGTTGGGGAGGCGTCTCTTACCGGTCCAGACATCATCAGGCAGTCGTCAGAGAGGTTGGCTCAGATCAGACAGAGGCTTCTGACAGCGCAGAGCAGGCAGAAGAGCTACGCAGACCGCAGGCGACGACCCCTGGAGTTCGCAGTTGGCGACAGAGTGCTACTGAAGGTGTCCCCGCGCAGAGGGTCGATCAGGTTTGGTAGCAGGGGCAAGCTAGCACCGAGGTTCACTGGTCCGTTTGAGATCATCGGACGCGTTGGAGCAGTCGCCTACCAGTTGGCTCTACCTCTGCACATGTCAGCAGTTCATCCCACCTTCCACGTTTCTATGCTGCGGAAGTACGTTCCAGATCCTTCTCACGTGATCAGACACGACGACCTTGAGGTAGAGGAGGACGCCACCTACATAGAGCAGCCAGTGTAGATCTTAGACAGACGTGATCAGGTGCTCAGAGGCAGATCTTTACCGTTGTTCATGGTCAGGTGGAGACACGGCAGTGCAGAGAGTCTGACTTGGGAGCGAGAGGATCGCATGCGTCGGGAGTTTCCCCGACTGTTCACCTCTTCAGGTAGTTCCTTGTTGCAGGTGTTGGCACCCCTAGCTGTAGCCTTGTTTGTGCAGGTAGGCTTAGTTGTTTCTCTTTTTCCCCCGGCTTCCACCTTGAATTTCGGGACGAAATTCTTTTTAAGGTGTTTAGGTTGTGAAGGCCCGTCCCTCGGACCTGGCTCGACCACGTGGGTCGAGAGCCGGTTTCCTATTGGTTTGGTTCCGCGTCGGGCACGATCGGGCGATCGTGTGGCGGTTTGGACCCCAGGGGCATTTTGGTAAATATGCCCCCTGGTGGTCGGTTTCACACCCGCGTTGCACCCACGGCCTTGGATTGTTGTATGTGGTTGTTTAGGATGGTTAGGTGGGCCTGGGATCGGAAGATCCCAGCTCGGGCTCGTGAGCGGGTCGAACGGGCTTTTGACCAGTTAGTTGGGTTGCTGGCCCGTTAGTGGGCCTGGCCCGTTAAGGGCCTGATGACTAGGGGTGGTTGGAGCAGTTGGCTCCAACCTACCCGGTTTCTCTTTTCCCCCTCTCTTCTTCTCTCCCTTCCTTCCTTCTTTTCCCTGGTTCTTCTTCCTTCTCTTCTCCAGCCAAGTTTTCCCCTTCTTCTCCCTTCTCCCTTCTCCTCCGGCTGGGTAGACCTTGGAAGGCTGGGCTTTGGGCAGAGGATCTTCACGGCGCGGTTGGCTGGACGCGTGGAGAAGCTAGGATTGCGTTTAAGGTAGGTGTTTCTACCTCGATCCTTGGATCGGGTTCTACTAGGCTAGGATGTTTATGGTTGTGCTGTGAATGCCATGTTAGAATGCTTGTAGTTCCTGGTGTGCAATGTAGGTCATTCCTTGTATTCTTGCTCTGCAAATTCTGGTATTGTAACGGTTCTTTTTCCGTATTGTCGAAGTTTCGTCGGTTTTGGTTTTCCGGCCTAAAATGGGATTTAACCGTCCAAATATGGATTTCTTTGCATCATTGGATCCCTCACTTCAAAATACACTTGCTTGCAAAGTTTGATTGTATTCTAACATGTTTTGATCCTTCGAATCTTAGAAAATGGATTTCCGGAATACTGCGTTTTGAGCTCGACGGTCGATCGGTGCATCGACCGTCAGGCTCGACGGTCGATCAATGTATCGACCGTCCAGCTTTAGTATGTTTGCTTTGGGCCTGACGGTCGACCGTCGGATCGACCGTTGCATCGACCGTCGGGCTCTGTTGAGATTTTGGGTTCCCAGGGTCGATGGATCGATCGACCGTGGGACCTTAGCTTTTTCGCCATTTACCTGACGGTCGACCGTCGGATCGACCGTCGCATCGACCGTCAGGCTCTGGTTGGTTTTGGACTGTTCAGGGTCGATGGTTGGATCGACCGTCGCCCTTGGTTTTCTTCGTGTGGGCCTCACGATCGATCCACGGATCGACCGTGGCATCGTCCGTGGCCCCACGGTCGATCCACGGATCGACCGTGGCATCGTCCGTGGCCTTTTGAACAGTGTTTTCTGGTTTTCCTTAAATGGCCTTCAATCTTGATTGAATCTTAAACATATAGGGAAGCTTGTAAGTGGATTTCATTATGTTTTCAAAGGACTTTCATCGGGTTTGATGTTTGATCCGAGTTCCCTCCCTTTTTGCAAACTTATGGTTATGCTTGCATTTAATTCAAGTTTTGATGGAAAATACATGTTCGGTAGAAATTAAATGCTTAGTTGTTTGCTAAACCATTAGCTAGCTATGAGTGCTAGCTAATGAGGAACTGTGGAACCTTAGCCTCTTGCCGGCGGGTGCCGAGGGCTATTGTATATCTGTGGAACTTATAACTGTTGATGTGACATATACAGACATCTAGGGTAGATGTTTGCTTAAACTCATGCATTGTATGCATTAGAAGCATTTGAGGTTAGGCGGGCGATGTTTTAGGTCGCCGATCCGAGGCTCTCGGGTAGCTCGGATCTAGCCTTAGGACCGTGGATGGGTAGTCAGGATTAGGGTGTGATTGTTGATCTGAATCTTTGGTGATTGAGGATTGCGTTAGTCGGACTGGAATATTGTAATGCTTGAGATTTAGAGGTCGTGTCGGCTCTCCAATGCTAAGTGCTAAGGATGGTTGTCGATGTCCCCGACGTGTGTCCCCAGGCAGTGGCTTCCTGCTGGGTAAAGGGTGTTCCTACTGGTTCTGGTTCTTGTTTTCCTCCCAGCGTGTTTGGACGGTATTCCCAGCGTGGTCGGTTGAGAAGAGTAGGATCCCTTGGGGAATCGATAGGGGTTATGGGACCCCGTGGCATCCTTTAGACTTAGGCGGGGAAATGACACTGTTGTTGTTTACCTCCTTTCAGTGTGCCGTAGAGTAGAACCCTACTGGGCTTTTTGCTCATTCCTACCCGGGCTGCGTTTGCAGGTGCAGGCGGCAGTTCCTCCTCAGTGGAGCCAGCAGGTTCGGCTTTTGGCGGCGCGAGTACATCCAGAGGCGCCTGAGGTTTTGTTGGAGGTTATGACTGTTGTACCCCTTTTTGGAGAACCTTTGGGATGTTGTATAAATCTGTATTTTGGAACTCAGATATTGTAAGAATTGATGTTATATTATGATTAAATCTGCTTAGCCTCTGGATTACTTTTGATTAAATTGTTTATCCTTTCCGCTTGTACTGCGCCGGTTGATGATGAATAGTGTTAGGACCCTCACGCCCCGTCCTGGATGGGTTTTCTGGGTCGGGGTGTGACAATAACCCCGTAATCATTACTTTTGATGTTTGGGTAAAAAATGGGGATAAGGGGGGGATAAAGTGGGGTTATCCCCCCTTATCCCTCAACCAAACAGAGGCTTCACTAAGCCTGGATCCGGCCCAATAAAAGAAGTCGGATCAGGATCGATTTTATCGGATCTTGGAGCTGCAATAGGACGTCGCATTCGAATGGACCACCATGGCTCCGTCGACGGCGGCTGCTCTTCTGAATCTTCTTCGCCGCTGACCGATGCGGTAAACACCGCGGCTGGAGGCGGCCGCCAAACCGATAGCAAGAAGATATAAAGTAGATCACCTCCTCTCCTTATCCCCATCCAGGGTTGTGTGGAGATTCCAATTCCGCGTTCTCGTTCAAGAATCCTTTGTCTCGATCGGAGGATGAGGCCTTCCATGGCGAGGCTGGGGTTCTTGGTCGTTCTATTGGCGGTAATGGGAGGTGGGAGATGTGTGATAGCGGGATCGGAGGCCTACGTGACCCTGCTCTATGGGGATGAGTTCGTGCTCGGGGTTCGGGTTCTTGGGAAGTCGATCCGGGATACTGGGTCGACTAAGGACATGGTTGTTCTAGTCTCAGATGGCGTCTCCGGCTACGCCAAGAGGCTTCTCGGGGTATGATTGACTTCTCCTTTTTTGTGCATACTTCTTGTTGTTATTTGTTAGATTTGGTCTTCTGAATCGCATCTTGATGTTGCTTTTCTCGTGAATTGGACCTTTGTAGGTTATAAAAATTCAAATTTGTGTGATTTATGAGCAAACTTCTTAATTCTCTGGGTGTGATAGTTTGGATGGTCTCATGCAGAGCGCTATGTTAGTTATGGTGGTTGAGATTTTTGGCATGTGAACAAAAGGAAAGATATAGCTTTGGTGTCTATGAATAACAAAGCCCTTGAAGGAAGATGATTAGCCATCTCCTTCATTGACCCACCCTCGAATCTGGTAGCATACCATACGGGGTTGGAGAAAACACGTGAAATTTGAATGTTAAAATTATTGAACTTCCTTTTCTAACTTTTCTGATTCCTTTAAACTCCTCAATGGAAGGAGAGATTTGAACCTTGTGCTGTATCTTTGGCTCACTAGACTGCATCTTCTTGGGGAATTGACAATGGCCCAAGTTCTTCAAAGCTTTTTGGTTCTACACCGTTATTGGGACCTTTTCAGAATGGACTCCAAAAAATTTGGATTTATTTGGTTCAAACTTGTTGTAGGTCATTGTCTCCACTTCAAGCACTTATCTCCAATTAGAACTGGCAACTTTTGATCTCAACTCTATTGAACTCATTCCGAACTCACTCTACGTCTGCCTCCAGTTACGAAGTACTAATCCTTAGATTTGCAAAGGATTGAAATGTCTGTTTTCTAGTCTGTTTAGTTCGATAAAGTTCGAGAATGTTTGAATGGAGTTGTTGTCTCTAAGCATGTACTGCATGCTCAACTTTGTTCCTCATATTTGACTCATAAATGCATCACACTATCTTAAATTTTATGGGCAAGTATGTTTTCTGATAATTTGTTACCTTTGCGGTTGAGAACAATCTTGAAAATTTAAGCATTTCCCGGTATAACTTCTAAACTCGGTCGTACAACAAATGAACCAAAAGGAGGATGCCCTTTGTAAAAAATCACCAAACCCCAAATAAATCTGCAGTGGAGAGATTGATTTTGACCTATATATCTCAGCATGGTCGTGAGGTATAGCTTATGAGTGATGCTTAAGACCTTTGACTCATTGCTCATTTAAGGTGTACTAACTTGAATTTTTCATAATTGCATAGGCAGATGGTTGGATTGTGGAGCATATAAAGTTACTAGCTAATCCAAATCAAGTGCGCCCAAAAAGGTTTTGGGGAGTCTATACAAAGTTAAACATATTTAATATGACAAAGTACGAGAAAGGTAATTCATTTCTCAGCAATCTGAAGGAAATTTTTGGATGGAACCGTCTAACAAATTATATTCTTTAAGTGAGATTTTTCCCATATATTTTAGCATCTAATTGGTTTGCTATACTGTATCTCTGTTTTTCCACCCAGTTGTTTATCTTGATGCTGACACCATCGTGGTTAAGAATATTGAGGATCTGTTCAGATGTCGAAAGTTTTGTGCAAACTTGAAACATTCTGAAAGATTAAACTCGGGAGTGATGGTTGTGGAACCCTCGGAAGCTATTTTCAAAGATATGATGAGCAAAGTGACATCCCTACACTCTTACACGGGAGGTTCGTATCTTCTTTTGTCTTGCATGATGGTTAGTGCTGTTTTTTCTCCGATCTGATAATAAATGTTCCTTTCTATATAACTAGCATACATAACACAGACCAAGACGTAACTATAAACGAAGTCTCTTATGTACACGTGTATTGGTATAATGCCTGATAAATCACATGGCAGCATAGAATATGGCTGTTTGCTATTGATGATGTAACAAATTTGAAGTTTGTCCTGCTATAAAGTGTGTTCGTCATCGTGTGGTACAATGTGCCACAAAGTTATCTCACAGTCAAAAGCAGCAGCTGTCATTTCAGCGAAAACGAATATTACTTCAGCTCCGAGTTCTTTTTATCCTTTCTTGTTTTATCCTTGACATAATGTGGTCTGATTCTTTATAATATATGCATCAACAGGTGATCAGGGTTTTCTCAATTCCTATTATGCTGATTTCCCAAATGCTCATGTCTTCGAGCCAAATTTATCTTCAGAAGCTATGAAGTCAAGACCAGTACCTGAAATGGAGAGGCTGTCTACTCTATATAACGCCGATGTTGGTCTTTACATGCTTGCTAACAAGGTACATCAAATTTACCTTGATGGGTTTTACACCTTACAACATGTCATCCGCTTATGAATGCTTCTACAAACTAGAGTGCTGCAGAAGGTTATATAATTCATACACAGTCCAGGGAGCTAGTTCCTTAATGATCGCACGAGTCGGTTCACTTAAAGCTGTAGTTTATTTGAGCACTTGTCTTGAAGGCATTTATGTACTTATGATGTTCTATAAGGTCATTTAAGATTGTTTCTCTTCTTTGCACATTGATCGATGATGTGCCAGAAATAAAACTCTCTTTAATTGTTTACCTGGTCAATATGAGGTTAGCATAGTTCTTGGGCTGGTTTATACTTATAACTCTTTGTTCCATCACCTTCAACCATTACTCCAGTACAAAATGTGCAAGACAAGCAAGAAGGAATGAAGTAAAGCAATCTTTTAAAAGCTGTAGAATTTAGCTCTTGACATCCTGGTCATATTCTCTTGGCTATCTTGCAAGTTTTGCATGTCCTTCCCTTCCTTCTCTTGTTGCAAGAAAAAATTAACTTGTGACTCATATGGTCCAATTTGCTAGTAACTATTAGGGCGTTCCTCAATGTTGGATCCTCTATAGTCGGTTTGGTATAGGCTGGAACATTGTTGTCCACCTCAGCTTTGTAGTTTCTTTATGGGTGGATCTATCTCCTTTCCTAGCCTGTCCATCAAGGCAATGTCCTAATCTCTAGAAAGGAAACAAAACCAACTTAAATTCTTGCTTCCTGAAATTTTGTTAAACCATTGAATTGGTTCTCCTTCTGTCCTAAAACGAAATTGACATGTATTGGTTTATTATCACTCAATGCCTTGCTAGCAACTTTACAGGAAAATGCATGCTAGATTTCTCCACAGCCTCAGTAGTATACATCCTGCCAGTGAGACCAGTATAGTGCAAATCAAGGATTGTCAAGCCGGTTGGCACGACGAATGCTGATATTTGGCATGGATCTCGTGCCGGTGGCATGAAGCTCTTTTAAGCTATTTCATGTATAGTGTTGGCATGTGCTGACTGGCACGTCAATCACTGGTGGATGTAATACGAAGAAGGAAATGACACTTTGGACCCCTTTATCCGGATCTTTTTCTTTTCTCAGTTGCCAACATTCGTAGGACATCTATCCATTTAAGTGGCTTGCTTGAGACCTCAATGTTGACATTCTTCCACTGCCATTTGAGATTATTCTGATTTTTCCACGTATTCGTAGGACATATATGTGGAAACTGTAAAATGTTTTGTTAGCCATGGAACAAAGCTGTTGTTATCTTAGATGGTTGAACGCTTGAAACTATATTAAATGAAGGTGACTCACAGGCTCACAGCTGTTTACTTTCTTATGAGCCTAATTAAAAGTAAACTTTCCTTAAGCTGCTTTAATACTAGGTAATTTTCATGTCATAGAGCACTTTAGTTTATTGTTTAATGCTTCTACTTGACAACTCTGAATTTTTTTGTAATGTTTTTGCAGTGGATGGTTGATGAGGAAGAACTTCGAGTTATTCATTATACTCTTGGGCCCCTTAAACCTTGGGATTGGTATACAGCTTGGCTTTTAAAACCGGTTGATGTGTGGCAGGTAGCTCTTCTTTGTTATTTGTGAGCCAATTTTGTATGTAGTTATTTTTGGTAGCACAAAATTCTATACTCCTCGATCTTATGAGTAATCAATAATCAATATGTCACTTGCTTGGATTTAATTTAACTAGAATAATGGCCTTAGCTTTTTTGTGAACTTTGTACTGTTGTAGTGTAATTTTAATTTCTCTTCCTTTGGGTTGTTCACATGTTACAGACTGTTCGAAAAAGTCTCAAGGATTCTCTTCCTGGGACTGGAGGGGGGAGGAACCCTGACGAGCAACTATTGCTCAAAATTTTGTTCGTGCTCCCAGTTTGTGTTTTTCTTTTCTGTTACTCTCGGTCTTGCCTTCAGGTTAGCAACTTTGTATACGCTTGTACTACAACAAATTTATGCACGTATGAAAATGTGAATTAAATGCGCAGCTTATGAGTTGTGATTCTATACAGATAACCAAGGATGTAATAAATGCAATTTACAGAAGCTCCTTTTATGATTATGTAAGGCGTGTTTACTACAAGATTAAATCTGGTGGAGGCCTTCCTACTTATTCCGGCATTGGTGTTACTTCTTCACCAATGATTAATACAAATCAACAGGTCCTTACCCATTCTGTCCTTGTTGTTCTTCGTGTATTGAGTGCTTAGCTGTGTGATATCTACCGCTACTTGTATTATGTGATTTCTCACAGAAAATAAATGCTTTGAGCACGAACAGCCTCGAGTCGTATTCTATATGCCATAGATAAGATATGCATCTTCACTAAAGTATTCTGCCTTATTTTTTGACTGTTTGTGCCTTCTAGTTCAGAAAGTAGACAGGTTTTTCATAGATTGTGAGAAGGCTCATACTTTCACTTGCTAGCCTGACATGTAGTTTCACCTAAGGGGTTGCATTGAAATCAATGAATGATCCTTCAAGGGCAGCAGCAGTAAAGATGCAGATGCTAGTTGTTAAAAAGTATTCAACTAATGGGGAACGTCAGCAACAAGCTTAATAGAATTGAGTGCTGTGAGCACCTTCAGCCTCTGCTGATATTTTTCCTAGTTTCACGTTCATTTGATGCAACACATGATTATATATCATTTGTACCAGTTTAACTTTCTGGTAAAATGTGACAATTGTGTAGTACGTAGCTTTTTGAGAGGCTTGAACATATTGTATATCATTTGAACTGTAAAGTCAGGCATAGGATCGGGTTATTATAGGTATCTATAGTTGACTGATGTGGAAGTGATTCTTCTCCAGGATAAATACCTCGTTTTGTTGTATGATTAATGTATTCTGTCTAAACTGCTAGTTGTGCATACATTTTTTCGCTGTAGTCAAGTCCTCGCAATCAGCATGATGGAATTGTTTGTTTTTTGACAGTTCTCAACAGGTATGAATGTCAAGATACCGGCTTATCTGGGTGCAGTGTCTATCGTCTTTTGCTTTGTTGCTGTGGCTCTATCACTGGGAATTGCATTTATCGCTATTCCCAGGCAAGTGATGCCATGGACAGGATTGTTACTAATGTATGAGTGGACCTTTACATTATTTTTCATATTCTCTGGAAGTTTTCTCCGTTTTGTCTATCATTGGGGTAAGGCGGTGGCAAATCAATCTGGAACCAACTTCAGTCATGACAATACTTCTGAGTATGACTCTGGAAAAGGTTTGTTCACTTGTATGTTGGAGGTCATTTTGCTAAAATTTTAATTTCTGTTATTCTATAACTATATTTTACTTTGATCAGATGGTTATTATGCATTACTTTTGGTGCAGGTCATCAGCGCCACACTTCTGACTGCGATATTGCTACATGGTCCTATGGGGTTGGTACGGCAGTTTTGGCGATTGTTGCCCCTTCATTGCCATGCTTGTTTGGGATCACAGCTCTATTTGCAAGGTAAGTCCTTTTTCAAAGATTCAAAATCAACTATCAGTGCCAAATGTCAATTTGCGAGCAATTTAGCGAATCCGAGTGCATACACATCCACTGTACTGTGTTCTCAAGCATCTCTTAGCACTCCTTTTTGCCTGTTTAGGACTACTTGCAACTTGATTCATGAACTGAGTTTTCTTTATATAGTGGTCATGCTGGGTAAATCTGCAAACTTGATTCTGAATTATTCTGCAAACTTGCGGCACAACAATCCTTGATGATGCCATTACTCTCTGAATTAATGCATGAATAAGCAAGTACCGCACCTGGAGTTCAACAACTACAAGCATGAAAATCTTTAATAGTTATGAACCGGCTGGTAGAAGATTCCGTACATTGAATTTCAGCTTTGTTTCTGAATTCTTTTCACAGGTTGGGTTTAATGGTTGGGGGAGGCCTTATATTGGCGTCTTTTATGACATATGCCGCGGAGCACCTCGCCATCAGATCATTTCTAAGAGGGCTCAACGATCACCGTGATCAGTCAAGAACTAGAAGCACATGCTTCTTGTGCTGAATGGAGCAGTGTGGTGCTGCTTGTCCAACTTGTACTTTTTGTATGTTATTCTTGTACTGTTGTAAATTATCCCATGGTCTAATTGTTTCAGGTGCCTGCAAGCATATGCGGTGATATTAGCTACATTATGCATGTGCTGTGTCCATGCTGTATAGTTGCTTTACTTGTAGGGTCTCTTTTTGAGAGTGAGAGAATTGGCAAAAGAGGGGGACGGCTCAGCGGAGGTAGTGGGACAACGTTAATTCTTGGACATTTTTCTTATATATTATTTGTGGTGGCTATATTTTCCTTGTATTGTATATGATGTGTTTTTGTGTTAATCATATTTCACTTGCAAAACATTCTTAAATAAAGGTACCGATCATCACTGTTGCAACCTTAAGTAAAAGTGGTAGCATGAAAACTTAAAAATCATGCTTTCCCTTCAAAAGTTGGAACCCCACATAGAGTCAACTATGGCAGTAGTGTGCTGATCATGATTGATTTCTTCTCGGTGTTTTCACTGCTTAGGTTGTGTTCAAGCCAAGCTAATCGAATAGCTCGGGCTCGGACTTGATTAAGCTCGGCTCGAATTTGAACCTATAAATAAGACTTGAATTTTAAGCGAGCTCTTGGGCTTGGTATGAAAGCTTCCGAGTAGAGCTCTTATAATATGTTGATTAATATATATATTAGGTGGGCCTTCGTGTCTCATGTCATGGATAAGCACTAATCCCATATTCTTTTTCTCCCTCCCTCCTATTCACGTATTAACCACAACCTGTTACTATTTTTTTTTTCACACGTGGCTTCATCTCGAACGCATGATATATTAGGATTTAACTTACATCATACATCTATATCTGAGCTCAACTTGAGGAGACTCGATTAAGTTAGAAAGCTTAGCATGGAGGCTTGTGAGTCGAACTTGAGCTTGCTGTGGTTAATTATGTGCCGAACTCGAGGTCGATTCTGAGGCTCTAAGCGAGCTCGATTTGAGCGTGGCCTGCTTTCCTTGTTCTCTACTGAGAAAATATTAGATATATCAAAGTTATGTGTAGAGCGTTTGTAGTCCAACGGTTAGGATAATTGCCTTCCAAGCAATAGACCCGGGTTCGACTCCCGGCAGACGCATCCTTTTGTTTTTTTTTTCTCTTAAAAAAAAAAACCCAAAATTGATGCACTTCATCAGCATATAATAGCTAACTCACAATGACGAAAGCGTGCAGCAAATGCTCACTCCGCTGTCATTCCCTCACATAATATTCTTCCACCTTTCAAACTTTCACTTAACTCTCTCACAAACCAAGCAACTCCATGCTCTTCTCATCACCGCCACCCACCTCACCTCTCACCCTCTCTTCCTCCCCAACCTCCTCCGCTCTTACTTCGCCAATGGCGACGCTCTATGCTCCAACATTCTCTTCGCCACAACTCCCCATTCCCAGAGGACCACTCTTCTATACAACACCTTCATCAGAGCCCTCGCCAAGCGCGGCCATTTCGCCCGGGCCTCCTCTCTCTTTTCCCAAATGCGTAGCTCCAACATTAAGCCCGATAGCTATACTTTTGCTTGCGTTCTCTGCTCTAGCGCTGACGACTCCGACCCTTGTTCGTGCAAAGCTGTTCATGGGACTCTGATCTCGTCTGGATTCGTCTCGGATCGCATCAGCTGCACCGCCCTTGTGAGCGCGTATGCCAAACTTGGGCTGGTGGCAGATGCTTATAGAGTGTTTGATGGAATACGCGATAGAGACTTGGTTTTGTGGAACTCGATGATGATGGGTTATGGATATGCTGGATTGTGGAGGGAAGGCGTGGAATTGCTTGAGAGATTGAGAAATGCAGGTGAGAAGCCGGATGGGTACACGTTGGTTGGGCTTGTTACCTGTTTTCGGGATAGGGCCGGGCTTCATATTGGGAGAGGAGTTCATGGATTCTGTGTGAAAGGAGGACTTGATTGCAATGATCATGTGAGGAGTGCTCTTGTGAGCATGTATTCGAGGTGCGAATGCTTGGAGTCTGCTTGTCGAGTGTTTGGAGCTTTATATAGCCCTGATTTGATTACATGGTCAGCGCTTATTACCGGATTTTCACAGGCCGGGAAGTATGGCATGGCGTTAGAATTGTTCGGAGAGTTGGTTGCTTCAGGCCGGAGACCGGATTCCGTCTTAATCGCTAGCATTCTATCAGCTTGTGCTTCATTGGCAGCTGCTGATCTTTGTAAACAGATTCACTGTTTCATTGTTCGACTAGGGATCGGCATGGACATTGCTGTCTTTTGTGCGCTTATAGATGCATATGCTAAATGTGGATTTCCGCAACTAGGATTTTGGGTTTTTGAGACAATGCAGGAGAAAAATTTGGTCGCTTATAACGTTGTTATCTCTGCATTGGCTTCTCACGGTGATGGTTATGAAGCCATTCGAGTCTTCGAGGTGATGTTGAATGAAGGTTTCGAGCCCGACAAGGCTACCTTCTCGGCTATCCTCTGTGCTTGCTGCCATTCCGGACTGGAGAACCATGGCCGGAGGTTGTTCGAGAGAATGCGAGATGACTTCAAGTTAGAGCCAGGGATTGAGCATTATGTTTACATGGTGAAGCTACTTGGAATAGTTGGGGAGTTAGAGGAGGCTTATGGTCTTATCCAGACTATGCCTATGTCGCCGGATTCCGGCGTCCTGGGTGCCCTACTATGGGGCTGTAGTATTCATGGAAATTCGGATTTGGGTGAAGTTGTAGCTCGTAGACTGTCAGAGATTGAGCCCCGGAAGGCAGCTTATAGAGTCATGCTCTCTAACATATATGCTTCAAAGGAGAAGTGGGGAGATGCGAAGAATGTGAGAGATGAGATTGGGGAAGAAGTTCTGCAAAAGATTCCAGGATGCAGTTGGATCGGAGATTATAAAAGCTTCTAGTCTGCAAAATTTGGGATACACAACAACATTGTCTGCATGGATGTGCCTACTATTGGATCAAGATTCATCCTGGTATGTTTCATGCTTGAATATTCATGATCCCTATATAGTTTTGAATTTTTTTTTAATGCTTGCATCAATTTGGAAATAAATTCAATTATAGAAGATCCGATAATTTTGGACAATTGAAATTTGAGAGATGGCGGTAAGAATATAATTGAAGTAAGTTATTCTCTCTCGTCAGCTTAAGCAGTTGGCACAATTGGTGATCTAACATGATCAGGGGTGGATCTAGGCAACCTTATGATTTAAATAAAATCCCTCTAATCGTGTGTGATAGGCTCCGTGACTTAGACTTAAATTATAGCTAAATAAAAATTGAACTATGGAATTAACACAAAGACATAATATGTATCTCATGAGAGAGAGAGAGAGAGAGAGAGAGAGAGAGATAAGAGGGGGGGAAGGGGCGGAGACAGAGAAGGCCGAGTCTCAGGAGTTCATCAGTTAAATGTGGTCCTTGTATATGGGCTAAGTGAGGCCCTATTGGGGTCTCCCTTAAAATATAGATACAAAAGCAAGTTGGGAGCCATGCTACTGGAGGCCCATTAGTTATATAAATATCTATTGTAATCAGGCAAGGCTCTGGTATTAAAGAGGGGAAAGAATTCAGACTATTTGGTATGTTTAATCTAGTGATGTGGCTACTTTATTAAGCTGTTATTTGGCGCAACACATGTATTGACCAATACATGCGCATCTAATGCATGAAGTAGAATGAGAGGGAGCTTCATGCACCTTACATGGGATAATATGACATGTTCGTGCGGCACTAATTTAGCCTTTAGTCATATACACGTGATGCAACATCAGGCGATACAGTAGATGGTTTGTGTTGGCAACAAATGGCTGGTCTTGAGTTAAGTGAACGTGTAAATTTTTTTTTTGTCTATATAACCCTTATAAGTTATGATATTTGTCTCAGTGCCTCTTTGAGTTTTGAAATTGCATTAGTATTCTTTTAATGCCATGCATTGTCTAAATATCGTTATGGCTGATTTTGACCATAATCAATTTTGAACTTGTGAATTACTCATCGCCAAATGTCACTAAAGAAAAACAAACATTGTTTAAAATTGGCCTTGAACTACTCTAAATTTCAAATTTGGAAACTTGTCAAAATTAATCATAAAATTTTATAGATAAAAAAGAATATTTGTGAAGGAATTAGAGTTCGCTCCACATGAATCACACCAATAGTTGTGAATGAATTAGTTACGTGTAAATTAGAGTTCGCTCCACATGAATCACACCGACAGTTGCCGTTACACGTTTGAAACATTATCCCCGCTTAACTTTTTTCTCGCATGCTTGGTTATTTTGGGAACTCAGAGCTTTTAAAGACGGGGGCATTTCAGGAACGCGAGCGGCTATAAAAGGGGCATCCGCGGCGAAGGCCTCAGGAAGCTTTTGGTGCTCTCCTCTCCGCCCCAACCGGAGACGGCGACAAATGGCGACATCTCAGCTACGCCGGAGCCCCTATCCTAACCCTAGTACTAGTTTCAAGAAGGAGCTCGGCGGATCGAGAGCCTTGGGGGCCCGATCGCTCCGGATCCCCAGGCGGGAGTGGAGACTGACTCGATCGGAGCTGGTGAGCGTAAATCTAGCCGCAGAGGGAGACCATAGGGGACTCCGCGTCGCAGAGATCTCTCAGAATACGCCGGTGTCTTCGTTGGCGGCGACGGAGGTGTTGGTGGCGACTGCTCCGCCGCGGAGGTCAGGGAAGAGCGTGTGCCTCTTCTACTGCAAGGAGATGAAGGATCTCGCCGAGCGGATCGCTATGGAGAACGATGGAATACAGCTTCGGAGCATTACTTGGAGGTATAAGGTTCTTGTTCTTGAAGCTTCTTGAAGTAACGTTTTCGTTGAGGTGATGCTCCTTTCCATGTTTTTGGTTTCTATGATGCTCCTTTCTATATTTTCGGATTCTATGTGTGGATAAGACTAATTAGTCACGTTTCTTGAAAATTTTCTGTTCTTTTTTCAAGAATTTGAAGTCGGTTTTAAGAAATTACTTGGAGGTAAACGGCTCTTGTTCGTGAAGCGTAATGTATTTGTACAGGTGATGCGCCTTTCTACATTTTCGGATTTTATGTGTCAAAAAGGACTAGTTAATCACGTTTCTTGATTCTTTTTGGCTCTTTTTTCGACAATTTGTGTTCTATTTTAGGAAAATTGAAGATCTCTGTGGGTGTCGCTTGATCTTTTCTTGATTCTTTTTGGGAATTTGAATTCGATTTTAGAACATTGAAGATCTCAGTTAAATGTAATTTACCGTAATAGATCATCACCAGGCTAGATTTAGTTTATGGACATTGATAGTAATCACCTTTAATGGGCGGGACTTGGCTAGTAAATCTTGTTTATCCATTCAAATTTCACGTTTTTTTTAAAGGATTTTAACTATTATATGAATCAACTATGCGTATAGCTATTGAAGGCATCTAACTTCTATCTCTTAACGCTCTAAAATGTTTACATTTGGGTTTTTCTAATAGTTATCCATGAAAAATTGTCAAATTACACGTTTATCATCTAAAACTTGATGTATGATATTCGAAAGTTTTGAAGATAAAATGTGTAATTCGAAAGCTTTTTCAAGGATAATTATGAAAAAAATACCCAGAGTGATCATCTTGTATATCAAACATTACAATGCGAGATATGTCACCTACATGGCTCCTTGAGAGTCATATAGGTAACATGGTGTCCATGGAGCTCCCTCACAAGATCACCTGATGGAAGCTCGGAAAGGGTTATTTTACACTTTTCCAAGCTGCTACTCGTGCTAGATATATGCTTTAGGCTGATCTTTGACTTCAATTTTCTGTTTGACACTGACGCTGTTTTGTGGAAATTTTCTTACTTCAGGGCTTTTGATGATGGATTCCCCAACCTGTTTATCTCTAATGCTCAGGACATTCGTGGGCAGCATGTTGCGTTTTTGGCTTCATTCAGTTCCCCTGGAGTAATTTTTGAGCAGCTCTCTGTCATGTATGCACTGCCAAGATTGTTTATCTCCTCATTTACAGTCATCCTTCCATTTTTCCCAACGGGGACATGTGAACGTATGGAAGATGAAGGAGATGTGGCAACAGCATTTGTTCTTGCTAGAATCTTGTCAAACATACCGATATCAAGAGGAGGACCGACTAGTTTAGTGATTTTTGATATTCATGCCCTGCAGGTCAGCAACTTCAATCTAAATGCTTTCTTTGGTGAACTTCTGATCACTCTTGATGCAATGAAATTTTCTGCATGTCCTGCTTTTGAACCCTTTGCAATTGCAGGAGAGGTTCTACTTTGGAGATTGTGTCTTACCATACTTTGAGAGCGGAATCCCTTTGCTTAAGAATAGGCTGCAACAGTTTCCTGATTCTGAGAATGTGAGTGCCATAATTGTTGAGTATTCTTCAACTGGCTAACTGTTGTCTTATGTCTGTCACTCTCTCACTTATGTGCTTGTGCACAGAGTCGATGCAGTTAGTCCATACAGAGTCGTTGCACTTCGTGTCATATATGACCTTTGCCTATTAATCATTTTATCTGGGAGTTCTATTGATATCCAGCAGTTGATGAGGAGCCCCTTTGGGTTGCAAGATTTCAAATGTAAAGGTCTCACATGTAGTATTTCCATCTCCTATTATGTATTTCAGATATCACTTGCTTTTCCAGATGATGGCTCATGGAAGCGATTCCACAAGCAACTTCAGCACTTCCCAGTGGTAATTATATCGAGCATGCTGTATTAGTACTGTTGTCTGACTTCAAGTTGCATAATTTCTATTTGAATATTTAAACATCAGATTATATGTAACAAAGTTCGAGAAGGTGACCAGCGGATTGTACGTATCAAAGAGGGAAATCCTAAAGGTCGCCATGTTGTGATCGTTGATGATTTGGTGCAATCAGGTGGTACCCTGATTGAATGCCAGGTACACGAATCTGTTGGACATGCTTTTTGTTATTTAAGAAGGCCCAGTACTTTTCTATTCTACTGCTCGTGTAGCTCTTTGGGTTCTTCAGGAAACCTGGATGGTTCCATGTCTACCACTTGTTATAGTATTGCCTTTTTATCATAGCCTTGGATGAACGGAATCTCAAGCTGCTGTTGAAATGACATGTGGTCTCATACAATGCAGAAAGTTCTGGCAGCTCATGGAGCAGCTAAAATCAGTGCATACGTGACACATGGGATCTTCCCTAATAGATCATGGGAGAAATTCGAGCATGATAATGGAGGTATTCATTACTCTTATCCGACGAATCACTCCTATTCAAGTTTCTCTGGTTTCTTCTACTCTCGAGTAATATATCATTTAGATGTTAGGACTTCCTTTCTGCTTGAAATCTTTGTAACTCTAGGATTGAGTATTCTGGAATTTATGGGGCGAGAGAGGTTAGTGGGTTAAAGGTGAATAATCAGGATTCTACCATTTAGTTTGGATTACCAGGATTGCCAGTTTGCCACCTATAGAGAGCAGATGAGATAAAAGAATGTGGTGCTTCAGTTTTGAAATATTTGGTTCTAGGAGGGTATCATCCTTTCCTTAAATTTTAGGGAGACAGGCGAAATGTTCTTAAAGGGTGGAGTTTCTTTTCCCGTTTATGACCCTCATAATCCCTTTTGGTTTTAGGACCCCAAATTGGTGTTTGTTTTTTTTTCACTGTAGGACCCTCTAATCTTTCTTTGGATGAAAATACTCTTGGGGCTCCCATGCAAAATGATATGAAGTGGTATTTCTCATTAATTAAAAAATACCACAACTTGTTTGCATTAAATGGACATGTCTTGTGGCTGAAAATTTATTAGTATAATAGTATGAGATAATATTTATCTCGGCGGGTGCAAAACTTTCTACGCAAGAATTTTTTTTATGTGCAGAAAATGTTTCGACAAGTGGATAAAATTTTTTGCATGCAGAAAACAGTTTCCACGTGTAGAAAATATTTTCTATGCACAGATTTGATGTTTCTCTGACAGAAGATTATGGGCAGAAATTTTTTCTACGGCGAGAAATTTTTTCCTGCCCGTAGAAAGTTTTGCTTTCGCCATGAAAAGAATATTGCTATACATCATTATAATAATAAAATTTCAGTAATGTGACATGTGGATTTAATGATGGATTTTTGTATTATGATAGAAGTCGGTTTTATAGTATATGTCAGTGTATTTAATGGGGGTGATGACATATAAAGTGGAGTTTTTTATACATTAAATCCACTTTGTTTTTAATTTTGCAAAACATTGTCGTTTTGCTTTTTCTTTACATTTTAGGCCAAAGTTCATCTTTAGGAAGAAAATGCCTTCATTAAAAGATGGTTTTTGGCTGTAAAGAAAAAGCGAAGTTGCTCAGTTTTGTAAATTTGAAAAGAGAAAAGTGGATTTCATCTGTAAAAAATTCATACAAAGTGGGAAGCATATATGTAAGGATGGGGTCCTCACACTCCAAAAAAAAACATGCTTGGGACCTAAAGTACATAAAAGAAATTATGGGATCCTAAACCGCAAAAGATTCAAAAAAGGTGAGATGTTCCTTTGGTGGGACATAAGCTGAGTCAAGTCACGAGTTCCTCAGAGTATTTTTTTTCTTTTCCTTTCGGAGGAGCCCGAAGGCCGGGGGTGGCAATTCGGGTTTACGGGTCGGGTCGGGTCAAGTACTAATATCTCGATCCAAAGGTTAAACATGAACTCGACCCGTTTAATAAACATGTCAGGTTTATTAACTCGGATCCAAACCCATTTATAAACGGGTCAACCCGACCCGTCTAACCCGTTTATTAAAAGGATTGGGTATGGGTCGACCTGTTTAACAACAATCAAGCATCAAATTTACATAAAGTTACATCTAGATTTACATAAAATTACATCTAGAATTGCAATCAATCAACACATTTAGATCAAAATACATCACGATCAAAATACATCACAACCATAGATTAAGCTGGCGGGGGAGATGTGGGTGGATGTACGGTGGACTTCAGAGTGGGAGGCTGCGGAGTACCAGGGGGCGGGAGATCGGTGGGGATGGGGGAGATGCCGGTGGACTTTGGAGAAGGGCTGGGAGGCCGCGGAACATCAGGGGGGAGGAGATCGGTGGGGGGCGGACGAGATTGGTGGAGGGGCAGAGGCCGCGGGGTACTAGGGGGAGGAGAACGGGAGGTGAGCGTCGTCGTGGGTATGGCGTGTGGGCGGTGCAAGGAGTACCAGGGGGAGGAGAACGGGAGGCGAGCGTCACGGGCATGGCGTGTGGGCGGTGCAAGGACGGAGGGGATGCACCGGAGGGGAACCTGAGCCTCGGAGGGGAGAGATTAGAGAATGAGAGAATTAGGGGAGTTAGGGTTAGGGGGTTAGGGGATTAAACATAAAATATTGTGGTAAACGGGTTGACCTGTTTAACCCGTGAGTCAATCTGACTCGACCCATTTATTCGCAGGTGACTACCGAAGGCTATGAATTCCCTTGAGTTGTATACCTGGCTGTAGGGGTGTCCATCCGGGCCAGGCCCGGGTGGTTGGAGGCAATACCCGGTCTGGCCCTTGTAACCATCCGGACCGGGTCGGGCCGGGCCAGTACCGGGCCCAATAGGACTTCCACCTGGTCCGGCCCAGTTAAGGCCTTGCTCGGCTTGGAGACCGGGCCGGTTAGGCCTCCAAGCCGGTTAGGCCCGGTTGGCCCAGTCCGGTTCTCTTTAAAAAAAAATAGAAGTTTTCACCAGTGATCGTTTAAGACCTATCAACAGTCACCTGTGACAAAGGTGAGGTCACATGTGACCGTTGAGGGACACAACACTTAAGGGTGAGCAAAATCGAACCGAACTTTTAGAACCGAACAATTCGGTTCGGTTTTTTTTTTTGTCAAAAATTCGATATTCGATTCGGTTTTTATTTTTAAAATTCAGTAAATACCAAAACTTTTAAAATTATATATCTTATTTCTCTTTGGTTTTATAATGTAAGTAAAAAATTATGAATTATTTTGATTTTTTTCGGTTCGGTTCAGTTTTTATATGAATTCAGTTCGGTTCGATTTTATGCACTAATTCGATTCGATTCGGTTTTTTAAATTATGATATTTCGATATTCGGTATTTTGGTTCGGTATATACCGAATTCTCACCTCTAGGGTCACCTGTGTCACAGGTGAGATCAAAATTAAACGATCACATTGCTTCACATGGTCACCGTGACTGTACAACAGAGCTCATCTTTTTATAAAACCCGAACCTGGTTGGACCGGGTTTTAGACTAATGGGCACGGATCCGGCCCTGAACCCGGATTAGCCTGATCCAGCAGGGCCAACACTCGAGCTGGACCGGGCTATGGCCCTGGCGGGCCCGGGCCTGACTCGTACCAGACCAGGCTATTTGGGCTTTTTAGACACCCCTACCTGGCTGGAATCCTTGATTCTGTTCCTTTATTTGGGGAACCCGGGAGAACTTTTCACATTGCCTTGTTTCGTTGGTACCCCTTTCAGTGCGAGATATGAATATACAATGTTATTTGTGCTGATTGACGCTACAACTGCTAGCAAATAAGACTTACCTTTCTTTTGTTGTTTTTGTTTTCCCTTTTTCTGGTTGGAGCCCAGAGGCTAACTACAACATGAAATCCTCAGCCATTAATCTTATTTCTTTCTCCAGACGGTCCACAAAAAGGACTAAGCTACTTCTGGATCACGGATTCCTGTCCCTTAACCGCGGAAGCTGTGAAAAACAGGCCCCCATTCGAAATCCTCAGCCTTTCTGGAGCCATTGCTGCTTCACTTCAAGTGTAATAGTCTTCCTGACAGAGGGTTCAGTCCTGATCATGTGCTTACAGAGCTCGATGACCTCTCACTTTTCTCTTTGCTATTTCTGCTTTATATGTTATGTTTTTATGCACTGCCGGTGGCCTAAAATGAACTACATTGCTTTTCGTCAGAATATACAAAATTCAATTCCTAGTTTTACATCTAGAAGATGCTATTGGGAATTCAGATATCACAAACCAATTTCGGTCTTTACAAAAAGTATGCAGATGTATTGAATGAAAGTATGCAGATGTATTGAATGAAAGTATGCATGTTGTCTATTCATCTGGATCAAAATGAAAGGGCACTTACCCGATAGAACCGGGCTGAGCCACCTTGTGTGACATTTTTAGATAATTCATGAGCTTGTTCAGAGCCTGGCCGGAATCGATGGCTTCTCTCGCCCTCTCAAGAGCCGCTTGAATATTTTCTGCACCCTCGCAACCTAAAAGATGGTCCACCATTCCCGCATTGAGGGTGATACGGTCATAGGCAGGTCCTTTCTCACCGCTTAGTGCTGCTAGACCCAGCTGTATGTTTCTCGAAACCTGATTCAGAAAAATAAGATATCAGAAGACCACCCCCACCAGAGAACAAATCAATCAAGCCATTTGTGAGTTAAGAATTGCAGCATAACTTCCGGCCTAAATGAGGCAAAAGTAGAGATTTCAGATTGGTGCATGCATGTGTGACTTCATCCAAAAGATATTCGGGCACATATTAACTAGAACTCTTTCCTAGCCCATAGTTGGGCAGGAATCTACTGAGAGAAGATAGTTACTAGTTCTTTGTTCTCATCCCAATCAAGGTCCCCGATTTGTATTTCGATTAGAGGTTTTATATCAGGTGAAAAAAACTAGAGGCAAATCCTTTTAAATCATGACGGAAAAAGTGTTCAAATGGAAGAAATTACCGATCTATCAGTTCTTGGAGTGTCTGTGGGCTCGAAACCGTAGTCTTTGGAATTAACCACAAGGCTGAAACTCTCCCGCGAAATACCTGCACATGCTAGCAAATTAGGCAGGCAACTTTCAATTGATAAAGCTACAAGCAACTCATTTGCTGCAAGATAAACAGATGTGCACATGACTTATTTCATGGCAGCTGGATATCTACATATTAATGGCTTGCAAACCGTTATGAATCCAGCACACTATCTTATGATGCAGATTTATATAAAGGAAGCCATTTGCATTTACTTGTCAAATGATGCTATACCATCAATTTCAGAGGCAGATCCAGCAGTTGGTGAGCGAAACCCTGAACAGTAATTTACAGGAAGTCCTTTGGATGCGTTCGCAAATCTCGCTTTTGTTGTCATAGATAACGCACCTTCTTCACCCTGTTGGAGTATCACAAGTGATTCTAGAAACAGTTGGGAGCAGCACAAGAAGCTGTTCCGAAGTCACAAGATATTCTACTATTATCTGAACAGATACATTCAACTTATCCTTTTCCACCACAAGAAATACCAGATGTTTTAAAATCATGAGTAGCTCGTTCTCATACAATGAATTGATAAACAAGTTATGTGCTCAATATGAAGCTGGCTTATGGTTACGTTGCCCAAACTAAATGTCTAGATTCAGATTCTAAAACCACAAGAACAATATACACATTCCCAGGATCCCATCTATAGGTGCCGTAAACCACTCAACTAAGCTGCAAGTCAGTGTCCACCCTGCATGGCTTGAGTGCCATGCAGATGGCATTTTTCTACAGTATATATGAATTTAGCATCCACATAAAGGGTTTAATTGTCCCGGAATAAAAAGTAACAGAAATTGTGTCAACATCCAGTATTTGATAGCAAATATAAATAATGTGGTCAGCTATAAGACCCATAGTTCTTCAAGGACATGCTCAGATTCCATTTAAAACAAAAAGGGGAAAACAATATAAATAATAGTAATTTCTCAAGCAAATTAAAAATATAATACTTTCAGGCCAAAGAATCTGGGGAGTTCCATACAAAAAATGATCATTTCGGATAGTGAGGCAATACTAAACAAGGGATAATATCACAGTATGAGAGTTGGATTTTTCAATTTTCATTTAATTATTTCTTTTTTAGTGTAGAGTGTCAACATTGTATTGCTGTATAGAAAACAAACCTTTATAACCAAACCAGAATTTGCTCCTCTTCTTCTCATAAGCATCAATAATGGATCTTCATAACCTTCATGATAGAATCCAGCAACTATAGCTTCTTTACCACGAGCCTAAAGAAGCATAAAAGAACCCTTAAGCTTTTCAGAAACAGAAAATATTATCTTGCCTAATTTACAGGCTATCCATAATAAGGAACAAGCTGAATGAGTTTCCATGGGTTATCTTAAAGCACATTTAGCTTTGCCATGGCTAGCAAGTTCTTATGAGGTTTGCATTGCCATTAAATGTGTTGGCAGAATTACAGCAAAAGGGTTAAGACTTACTCTAACAAACTGCTGAACTTTCTCAGAAGTTGCCAACGGGGGACGCTTCTTTATGTGTTCCCTCAATCCAATAAGCGAATATCTGCATAACCATAGAATCAGAAAGGCTTATGAAGATACAGTAAAATCAGGAGACAACGGTGAAAGATCAAATGATACACAGATTGTGCAAACTTTGCATGCACATCACTGTCTTTTGACGGACTAGACATGTAATTGATTGAGCTTATTATATACATTAGAAGCTTGAAGACCGATGAGTGCAACCCAAGCAAAGTTTAACCAAATATAACAACAGTAGCTAAGAACATAATAATCTCAGACAGAAGTAACATCACACTATTGCCAGTCTGTCAGAGGTGATGTACCTTGAACATTCAATTTATGTGCCCATTGCTCCAATAGATCAATTCACCAACGTGGTTATAATGATTCAAGGTATATAAAGCTGGCTTTAGATATGCAAACAAAAGCCAATCATCTAACTCATCATTCAAAATTGCATTCTATTTGCCAGAACAATAACCAGATACCTATCCTTGTGAAATACCCATACATGTCACCAGGCACCTTTGCCTTTCCTTTGAAAATGATAACTTTGGTATGCGGAAAAAATAATCAACACTTAGCTAAAGCAGCTTATTTGTTTTCTAAAGTTTTGTATCAAGCAAATCTTTTTATCATCAAGTTAGTTCTCCATTCAAGTTAGAACTAGTCTAAAGCTTGAACGGTTAGGTAGGTTTTAGCACTAGCTAGTCCACATGACATCATCTCTCTGGAGCTGGTCTAACAGGCTGCTTCTAGAATAAAGAAGAGTAAGGCAGCCAACGCAACACGAATGACAATACGAGCGCGGGGAGTGTGGACCCTACTCATTCTACTCAAAAACAACCCAAAATTCTCTCGGGCTTGAACTTGAAGTCTAGAAAGCAAAGACAATTAGAAGTACGACCTGTCACATCCATCATATTTTAAGCTTACAACTTGAAGGACCAAGACAAGCGAGTTCTCACTGTTATGTATAATATCAACCTCATGCAGATCCATAACCAAATTCAAGACAGGCGAGTGTCAAGGATATACCAAATCTTTTAGCTCTCAACTCATTTCTGGAAATGCATATTGACATCACAAACCGCAACCTGTCCATGCAGTCTTCTCATGTACCTGTCTCTAATCATTGGATTTCCATTCACTCTCTTCTGTTAGAGTACTTCTGCAAGACTCTTTTTTCATGTCTCGGTAAGAAGCCAACTACCCAATATTGTGGCTCTCTTCCCTCACAGGACTCCTCCAGACTAGCAAGTCATTACTTCATTTGAATGTCCGGGCGCTTATTTTCTTTCAAGTGCCTGCTGTGGAAGTATTTACATCCTCAGGACTCGCTTTTTGGTGCTATCATTAAAATTCCATAATTTCCACTACCAGCTTTATGATAGAAAGAAGACAAAATTTAGGATTGAAACTTCTTGCAGCCATATCTGGATAAATAGAGGGAGCAATTGAATGCTAGAAGCTAAAATCCTTTTTGCACATTGAGAGATTGAGAGATGTTTTGATATCAGGATATGGGTAAAGTAAATTTCTGTCATATGCTCAGAGAAATCTATAGCAACCAAGAATATGAGAAGTCTAAGCAAGTTACTTCTTTGATTAATCATAAATAAAGGTAAACATAGTTCCAAAAAAAAAGTCTCATAACTAGTACTGCTAATGACCACAAATTTATTTTCTTTAGTGTTGTGTTATAACCAATTTGTTTTTACGAAGATGGGCTTATATCCATCTGCTAAATTAGGATTTAAAGGAACTTCTTGGAGTCGGTAGTCTTAGAGCAAAAGTTATCAAACTGATGAATCCTTACAATGATGGAGAAGCTTCCCGCTGACTCACATATGCAAAACCAACAGTCTCATCCTGGGAAAAAAACATAAGACATTGTTACTATAGATTAAAGATGAAACAAAGTGACATGGTATTTGATGATATCACAAGGCACCTCCAATAGCGTTTTAGCTTGTGATGGAGAGAGATGGGTATTTGCACCCATGAACTTCAGAAGCTGCTCTTCCGTTATTCCTCCCTGAAAATCTTGATAAAGAAAATTTTTAGAGAAAATTCATTGCAAGTACTGAAGATAATAACTGATGTTTTATAATGGACATTGGTGTTCCTCAAATCAGAACTCCAAATTGCCATCACCTTAATTCATGGGGTTACATAAAAAATGTGATCAATGTACACTATAACTTGCTACTGACCTTAGGTGGCATCCATTCCACACCATGGAGCAGGCAAGACTCTCCATAGCAAGCTCTCACAGCAGCAACAAACAACGTACTCCTAAAGAAACGTGTATTTCCATCATATGGCTCACCATAATGTGTCAATGATCTAACATCAGCTACAGGAATGGAACCTGAGAAGCATGAGATACTGCTTAAAATTGAAGTCCCGGATGATGTATAAATGCACAGCAAAATCTCAAATAAGAAGCTAAAATTTACCTAATTCGTCTGAAAAGGCAAGACAATATGCTTTAAGTTCTCGATCAGTTTCCCTGTTCATCCTTTGTCCTATTAAAAATGCCGCAAGCAAGGCTTCATTCATATTTTCTGATTCTCCACCCTCAGATTTCAGTGGAAGTGCGTCACGTAAGACTCCTTGAACCTCCTCATAACCTAAATGACCACCTGCTAATACTTCCCTAAGGGCACCAACCAATCTCATCCCAGCGATCCCATGGCCAGTGTAATGGGGCCCAATTGAACTGGTGGCACCCATTATTGTTCCCTCTGGATCGGCTATGAATATAATCTCCGGCGGAAGAACCTGCACTAGACGTGGCCAAAATGAGGTCATGGCACGCTGTTCTCCTTCACTCCATTGAGTAGCTTCGGGAAAAGCATTAGCCCTTATTGTCATTCCAGCAAAGAATGCTCCAAGCTGTGCTCCAGAAACACTCTCTTCTTTCAGCTCTCCTCTAGCTTAGGATGGAAAGAAAGGGACATAATATAAGCATGAATTAACAGTCATATCCAGCAATCCCATCATCCACAGTATCCCAACTGGAAATTGAAAGACTGTTTCTAGCAAGAAAAATGCAAAATGTTTTCTGTTTTACAAGTGAAGGAAGAAGGCACAAAATCAAGGAACTGCAACGTCCAGACACAGAGGGTGTGCTGCTATGATTATGTTTCCAATTAATATAGGCTTCTTATTTCATTACTTACACGTCACTGAACAGAAAATTAGCAAATATGAGCCAGTAATCTGGATAAGTATAATACTGGACAGAAAAAAATACTAATGCATAACTAGCATTTTCTCTTGAAATGAGAAACTTATATTCCTTTTACAAGAACCTACTTATAAAAGTTTTGTACTTAATACCAATACTACATGACCGCTCTCTGAATTTTAGATTTCCGTCCTACTATCAAATAAAGCAATCTAGAGAAAACTTTGCAAGTGGCACAAGGACAATTATGCATGTCCATCAAAATCGGCAAATATGTAAGTGAAATTAAACAAGCCAGAACATCAAAAAACACAAACACGAAGAAAGTACAAGCTATCAAGATAACTATGGATTCAAACCAATTTAGGGGGAAAAAATGTAGACAAGGGGCAAGAAAGTAGGTTAGAATATCCTTATGAATTGACAGAAAAAGAATCCGGACCAGATAACATAGGTCTTCATGGAATTGCCAATGAAACTTTGCAAGAAATGCTTGGTCTAGTGATTGGAATCATGGCCACTAACTTCCATCAATTTAGGGAAAAGATGAGAACAAGAATTCCAATATCATCGTGTTTAATGCACTGAAAAATAATAAAATTCGAGATTAATCAAGAAGAGAACAGGGGATCACCTGATCTAAGGATCGTATCAAGAACCACGACCGCCTGCTCCTCGGTGAGCGGCTTCGTCTGCTCAGGACCCGTGCAGACCTTTGCCTGCGCCTCCAGCACCGTCTTATTGGGACTCGGGATCTTGGAGGACCGATACGAGGTGGAGATCGCAGGGTTCCTGAGCTCCGGATTCAAGAACTCGAGCCATTCGATCTCCGGAGAACCGAAGGAAGATCTCATCGTCAACGTTTCTGTCCGGGGAATCGAGGGGACGACCCGGCGGCCGAAGGCAACGGAGTTCTTGGAGATCGAGAGGAGTCGTCTCGCACGAGACGAGGACGAGGTCAAGAGATTGGGATCAGGGCTAGGGTTTAGGTTTAGGTTCGGACGGAGGAGAGAATTCATGGTGAGAGATACCAAAGGCGAAGAGCTCGTCCAGCTCAAGGGAAATCGGCGAAGAGCGGGAGAGAGAGTGGAGACGAAGAAGAGAGCGAGGAGAGAGAAGAGTATATATAGAGGAGCGGATCGAAGACTTCTCGGGAATCGCGATTCCCATCCATAGTTTTGTAAACTATTTTTTTAATATGCATTAACCAAAATGCTGTAACTTATTATTGAAATTAAAAATATTTCCCCCTTATGAACTGAAATATTACACATTTTTCCTAGAACCTTCATATTTAATGTTTTCTCAGTTTTTTTTATATATATTTTTATACTACCGGGGTACCTGTTCAAGGTTAAATCTGACAATAAAAAAAAATTTAATATATTATCACTCATCAATATCAAAGTTAAATCAAAGTGGTCTTTAGAAGCAAACGTTCCATTTGTAATATTCCAAAGATATTCTCCCGGTAGTGAGCATGAATATAAATATAATAAGGGTAGCAAATGTGCAATATTGTATTCTTTTTATAAACGAAAATATGCAGTTGTCTCAAAATAAGAAGGGATTCTCATGAATTATTTTGAGATTATTGTTTCCATACCCTCATATGGAGATATTTATTTCAATACTCTACTAAAGTTTGAAATTATTCATATATTTTTTTATAAATATTCTTTTATTCATATCTTATAATCAAATTTGAGGTTAATTTTGAAATTTAAAGTTATTAATGTCCAATTTTGAGCATAATTTGTTTTCCAACGGTGAGATGAAGCTCCAATGGTAATATGAAGCACGAGCAACTTTAAATTTTAAAAAATAGACATTGTCAAAATTAGTGAAAACAATATATAGATAAAATGAATATTTATAAAGATATATAAAGAAATTGCAGAAAGTGTTGCAATAAATATCACAATATAGAGACAAAACCTTATTTTTAATGGAGGATAGAGCTTACCATAAACAGAAGTACGGAGGTACATGGATCATAACATGTACGTTATGTATGCTCATTCAATCGGTAATATACTATCGATTGATTGACTTGATTCGTCTAATTGATTCGATCAATCAATCAGTATCACATTACTGTTTAAATCAACGGTATAAAAAAAAAGCATCAGACAAAAGCTTGATCGGTAGTATACTATAACATCAGCTATCAAACAACAATACATGCTAACCGCCAATTACCCAAACAACAATACAGCTCTTAAAAAACTTAAAATCATATTTTTAGCGAAAGCGACATGGATATCCGTTGAATTCGACAGCTGTCAGCCATCCAACGGCACACCGATCACTAATTACCACAAATCACCTCCTCCCCTGTCTCCCGACTCCCATCCTATAAATACTCGCCATGTCCTCTCTCTCTGGTCTCTCTTTCTTTCTAGCTTTTACTGGAAATGGCGGGAGCAGGGAGCGCCGTCGAAGACCCCATGGCCGCCTCCATGACCGGAGGCGCCACCACTGTGACGACTTCATCGGTGGAGGAGTGGGTGGTGGAGTACGCTAGGTTCTTCAACTTCCCGCCTGCGCCGTCGACGCCTCCTCCGGGGCTGCGGCTCCTTTCAAAAGGGAAGAAGAGGTCGAACGGCACGTGGCTCCCGGCTGCCTCACCGGCGATGCTGATTCTCGTCCGTCCCCACGCCTTATCGCTTCCCGTCCTCTCCGTCTCCCTCTTCGGCGTCATCCACGTCCGTAACCTCTGGCTAGTTACATCTTTGAACAATAACAACCCTAGACTATGTTATCCCAACGCGATTTATCTTTCTCGTTTAAAATCTGGAAGTCGGATTTATGGAGGCTTTTAAGAAGCTTTTATTCAATTTCTGGTGATATCTTGTAAGTTACTATCTCCTTTTTCCCCCCTGCCGATTTAAAGGTTCGATGTGTGGAAATGCTAGCTTATCAAGCCGAGCTATTGCTTTATTGTGCCGATTTAATCTTCATTTTTGTCGACATTGCTTACAAGGGGAGAGAAATGTGCTTAATAAGGTGGATAGCGACTATTTCTATTACGTATCTAAGATTCCTGAACTCTGTTTACTAAGATCTAAAGCATTCTGTTTCCCCATTAAAGCTTCCGAGCTATTGATTTGGAGGAAATGGGAATATAAATTAGCTTAGTAGTATTGTATGCACAATGATGCCTATGTCTCTTAGAAATATACATAGCCGTAGGAGGCATTATTGTTATGGAACTTTGGAACGATCAGGGATTATGCTTTTAGGATCGGGTGACTAAGCTATATGATTTTTGTGTCATTGATTTTTCCAGGAGGAACACTTTGTTTGCAATCTTAACTTCTCATGGCCACAAGTCTCATGTGTCACACAGTGCCCGATAAGGGGCAGTAGAGTTGTCTTTATGAGCTACAAGGAATGCTCTCGCCAGGCAAGTAGAAACATAAACCTTCTCTCTCTCTCTCATCATGAAAGGACTTAATTCTATCTTCAATCATTTCTTTGATGTATCTATAGGGTCTAATAGCTGAGCCACCAAATGGTTGGAAGATGTGAGTTATGTTAAGACTCGAGATGCCTTCAATCTATTTTAGTATGGAATTTAATGTAATGAAAAATAATGTTGCAACATGTATCTGATTCATTTTTATGCTACAGCTGAAAATTAGATTACTGTTTTGAGAAAAAGAAAAGAAAGAAACTGCATAACAACTGCTTCTTATTTTCTCAAGGATGAAACTTATCTTTGAAAAAATCACTCGGTCTCTGCGGAAATTATTTTTTCCACAGAGAATTGCCCGAAAGGTATGTGCTCATAGAGAAGCTAGAGAAGTTTTTTCATAGCTTTTCCTTAGTCTTTTTATGTCATTGTTCATCGTATCATTCTGTTTAATGTGTTTTTCCAATTTTACCTGGAACCAACCATTGATAAAAAATGGGTTTGCTTCTTATGCCTATTGCTTCAACTTTTGCACAAAGTATTTCAGAGTTTGCAAGTGGGCAAAAAAGTAAGTTGACAAGCCTTATTTCACCTGAAAAGCAATTTTATGAACAAATGATGAAGTTGAAAAAATGCAGAACAATAAGACTGTAGAATGAAAAAAAATTGCCTCAAGGTACAAGTCAGGTAGAATGAATGGTTCAAGAATTTAGCATTATGTACATTACTGAACCCAGGTCTTTTATCTAAAGGACTATTCAATTGGATATATCATATATGTTAAACTTTTTCCTACTTGATTTTCTAGCTTATTAACAATTATGAAGTTCTTGATAATTTTGTAGATTCAGAAGTTTGCAGTGCGGTTTCCTATGAGCTGTGATGCTGAAGCATTCCTCGAGATTGTCAAGGTGCAAATCTGTATTAGCAATTACTTTATTTGTTTACTTTGTTTTTTCTGTCAGCTTTATGTTTGAAATTAGCGTGTCCATCTCATACAAGGTTGCTTTCTGGCATGACAATTGACCAATGGAGAGGAAAACTTTATCAATGCATAATTGCATCTGTATTAGCTATTCCTTGTTTTTTACTTTGTTTTTTTCTGTCACTTTTATGTTAGAAAGTAGCATGTCCATCTCATACAAGGGTTGCTGTCTAGCATGAAAATTGATGGATGGAAAGGAAGGCTTGAAAATACAGAATACGGTATAGTCTGGATCCAAAAGACAAAATTTTAGGCTCTGATTGTCCTTGATTGAGGACTTCCACTTTGTTCCTACCAAGTGTAGTCTCTAGCAAATGATTTTATCATGAGAAACTGATTAAAGATCACATGGTGTAGAGAATACCTTTTTCTTTGTCTGCATGTTCTTCTCTTGTTCGTAAAGTTCTTTTAAAATGGCGTAACGTAAATTCCTCTTGCATGTAATTTCGTGCATATAATGTAGTATGCTGTCGAAACAAATTTTTTCCATGATCTGTATCCAGTGAATATTGCACATTATGTGATTGTTTTATGTCTTTTACATAGGCTGGTACAACCAAGTCTTTTAATGATAGAACTGTAGAGGATATCTAACTAGAGTATTCTCGTTGCTATTCTCCTATTAGAGGCACTAAATAATGATTACACTTTTGGAAGTTTAAACTCCTATTAGGCTTCAAGGAAGTTGTAATTGGCTATCGAGTTATAATCCCATCGGTTATGACTTTAGGAGTGCTCAAGAGACACGATGGATATTGGGCTTCCAGGAAGTGATTATGTTTGTGAAAATTCTTCCCCATCTGAAATTATTGCTTCAAATAGACTTCAATACAGGTGACTTCCTATGCAACGTTTTTCTACCTTCAACAAGAAGTTTGGACCAGTAACAAATGATTCGTGCCCAAAAATCAACTAGCACATGGTTATTGTTTTTCACAGGATTGATGAGGACTCAATCTTGGAAGAGCCTGTCGCAACTTACCCCCCCGAGCTACCTGCCTTGATCTTCAATGAAGAGCAAGCAGTGCATCCTCTTCAGACTCAAGTTGCTACTAATACTGAATCCATCTTCTCAGGCTTACCTCCTAGCTTTATAGAACTACTGGCTACTTGCTCGGCTGATACTAAGAAAGGTACTTTATCCTAACTGCAAGTTTTATTTCCTTCAGATGACAGAATTTATGAGAAGTATGACTTCTATTATTCCATCTTGTGGTAACATGTTAATATCATGTTGCGCTTCTTGAAATACTGTTGCGCCTTATGTAATGAAAAAGCTGGACATGACTATCAAATACAATAATTTCCTGTCAAAGTTTATCATTTTGAATGCTCTGTATTGCAAGAAATTCAAGAAGTCATGATCACATGATGTGATGCCCATGGACAACTTAAACGAAGCTCTGTTGTGTATAAGTTCATCTTGTAAGGTTGATTATCCATTCCGGTCAACTGGGGATTGTTATGAATAAGGAAAACTCGGGGTATGTTAAAATTGATTTCTTCCATTTATCTGCATGGGGCATCATCTACGGACTCATAAGCTACGAGTTAGAAAAAATATTATCAAGAATTCTGAACAGAGCTTACTGCTTATTCCAAAGTATTGCTCAAGGTCACAGAGAGCCATGTAGTCTTGATTTTCCAACATGAATTCAATGTCTAGATTTGTTATTGAAGCTTGCTGGATGATGTGGTACTTATATCCTTGATACGTACTATAGATGTTCCTATATATGAATCTTAATTTCCCTTGGCCTTACAAGTCACTGCTAACCATATTTGTTAATGAGCACGGAGAAATACGTCTCTTATTGTTATTATTGTTTCGTTATGATGTGTATCCAGAGCCACCAAGGCCGATGGAGGAAGTTGCTCATGCATCTCAGAATGGGGTATTTAGCTATCACTTTTTACAACTTGAGTGTTATATTTTTCTTGTATCTATGCTTGGGACTGATTCTTTAGTTGTCCATCTTTTGGACGGATAAGGATGTACTAAATAAATGCGTTAATATGTCCTTGCAGGGAAACGAGCTGGATCCTTCTATCGATGGTATGTGCACGATGTCCCTCTATCTAGTACTGGAAGCACTGCTTACCATCATAGCCATATTGCTTTTGCTACTCAGTTAATTCTATAAATCTTTTCTCTGGATAGCTGTTGCAAGTTCTGGGGAGCAACCAGAGTTCATGGATGAAGCTGATCTTAAAACTCAGATAGTGGTAATGTTCAATGGCATTCTAACTCTATACTGTAGTTGGCTTCGCAAGACACTGACAAGTATTCTCTATCTCTGCCTGCAGAAGTACATGTCAGATGCTTCTTTCCATGGTATGCCTCTTGCATTACTGGATCTCTTTTATATCTTCAGGTTTTATGGAATTCTTTCATCTACCTTGAACGTCTCATTCTTAGCTGCTGCTTTTGTTACCAGAAATGCTGTACAAGATCGAAAAAGTTATCAATGAACTGGGAGGCGATATGTCACTGTAGAAACGTTCCCAATCTATGCCCTGGCTGTGCCTACTTTTGTTCTTGCCAGGTCATGCGGTAGTTAGTAGATAACCAGCTTAGGGATGATGTGAAGTTCTATCCAAAATTTCTTTTTTTACCTTCGTAAAGCTAAACTACAGTGAAAAATATATAGATGTACACATGACCAATCTAAGCATTTTATTGGACATGTTGTCTAGCCTGATGGATGGATGTCTTTTTCTTTTTCCTCTTATTTTTTCATATGTGGAAGCTTGTCTATTATCATGTTGACACTTTTTATTGGCATCAGAAGAGGTTTTTATTGGAAATCGTATTACATATCCTCTCCAGTGTAGATGAAGCGCATCATCTCCAGATTATAGAAGCCAGAAAAGCCCAGATCACACCTCTCCCAAACCTTCGTCGAACACGCGGCAATTCTCCCTGATATTAGCATTGTCGCTTTCGGTCGTCACAACTTTAATGGTCCCAAGCTTGATCATGGCTTTCGCAAATTTCCTCGCCCATTTCTGTGGGTTCCTCGCCATGCGCTCAACCAATGTTCTCGTGCTCCTGGTCGACATCAGCACCTGATCCGATCCCAGCAACCCCTTTCCCTTCAACAGCCCCCCATAGTAGGCGGCTGCGTCCATCTTCCCTGGCTTCGGATTCGGAAAGAAGGGCACCTTTGGGTCGGGAAAGCTTTGGTTGTTCCACAGCGTCTTTGGGCAACGGGTCCTGAGCGAATTCACATGGTCCGATGGCATGCCTGCCTCGTATCCGAGCTTGGTCGTGTCATTGTATATCCGGTAGATGAAGCTCGAGCAGTGAGCGCCTCCGATGGAGTGGGCACCGGAGAGGACCACCATCTCGCTCTGCTTGAACCCGTAGTACTCGAATAACCATGTGAGCTTGGCTACGTCATCAAAAGGAGTCGGAAGGTTAAATTTCACGCTGTTGCCGTCGGAATAGCTTCCGTCTTTCCGCCCGCCAGGGACCGCGTAGGGGGGGATTCCGGCGAACTCGGCAGCATCGCGGGCTGCGTACGCCAGCAAATCCGCGCAAGACACCACGCGGCGGCACTCCTTCTCCAGCTTCTGCTTCACTTCGTCGATGAAGTCCAAACCGTATAGAGATTTGGCGTTGGGCGGCGCTTCCTTCTCTGTTGGCAAGTCCGCTATATGAGTGTCCAGCAGGATGGACGCATCACAGCCCTGAGAAACAAAGAATTGATTTCAGACACTATATATATATATATGTTATCTTATGGATCCGAACAACTAAAAAGACTTCCGGCATGCTTACGGTAACGAAGCAGTCGTGGAAGTGCAGGCGGATGAGACCGGCGACGATGGAGGGGTCGATGCTGGCGCGTTCCATGACGGCACGTCGGATGATATTCTCTGCATTAGGGCAGCTCTCTATGTAGTAGTCCCACAGGAGTCCCTTTATGTCCAAGGGGGTCTCAGTGGCGAGGGCACCGCCGAGGAGGAGTAGGACGAGGAATGAGAGGGCGAAGGTGGTTGTGGCTGCGGTGGGAGCCATATCCTCCGGTAGCTCCGGTGGGTGGCTTCTGGGATGATGGGGAAGGTGCCAAGGACGAAAGGAGGAGGAGGAGGGGTTTATATGCAAGTGGTTGGCGGTTCTGGTCCTTGTTGGGAGCTTTTCAGGCCACCATGTCCGTTTAGTTAAGTTAGTTAAAGATGACGAGATGAGCCAAGCCGCGGGGATTCTATGGCTCTTACAAGGACGCATAGGATTGGCTGCTGGGTATCGCTAGATGTCGTTAGCCTGTAGGTTTTGACCGAGGATATATTGGAGGACCATTGGGTGGATCGGACGGCTGAGTTCGTTTGCAGCTGTCACAAGCTCCCCCTCGACCGTTGGTTGCTATCGATGGACCACCGGAGACTCAGGCAATAAGGGAGGGGGTTGAGGAAACTCCCATCCTTCAAACACCACCAGCAAGAATTAAGGATCACAACCAACCAAAAGTTCTCACACAATTAGTTACATAGATAAAAACATAGCATGAAATTTTATTTCGAAGAATTTCCACACACATACAATTTCCTAGATCTCTCTCTTGTAATCCTCCATGAATGAGATCGCCCCTATAAACTCGTCAGACTTAGTAAGTACCGTTATAGGAGGAGAGTACCCACAAAGCCTCGATGATTATGTCCTTTGAAGAGCTGGGAAAGTCAAGTGAAAACACACAGTTAGCCCAAACGAAAAAATCAATGCAAAAAACTACCAGTGGATACACAGTGCCACCAACATCCACAGAGGAGGAACGAGCTTAACCTTTCATGTATATGAAGGCTAGCTAGCTAACGCAAGGCACAGACGTTTTGGCTCGGTTTAAGGAAATTATTGAAGATCAATCCTAAAAAATCCAGAGATCATGAATCGTAAAAGATTGGTCCAATATATGTATCTAGAGTCATCAGGAGAAACATGTTTGATGCCTCGACTATACTGACCTTTAGTATTTCAGATTAACAAGTGCATGGACTATTGGTCTATGCCGGCTTCTGGTGTATGTAAAGTTCTTGCTTTGCTATGTGGAAGGTCCCGATAGCACTCCCTGGTTCCATGATGAACTGTTCGTGGAAGGTTCCCATTCGCTGACTCTCTAGATCAACTGAAAGCTCTTGGAAATTGGGCATTCCCTCAACTTGCATTCCATCTCCGCATACAAGGAAGTGATTTCCTATGATAATGGATCCTGATGCACGGATGGCAATTCCGTCCTGCCCATAGGTGCGGCAGTGAAGTTTTTCCACAACATGAATGAGCTTTTCACGTGGATGATCACCTGCTAGCTTCCTCCGTATATCTGATGACGTTGCAAATATCTCATCTGGGCCTATAGAGATTTTGCTGGCAAAACTGAGCAAAATAAGATTTATGAATTAGCATATCCACTAAAAAATCTGCATTCCATTCTAAGCTAAGGACCTGATCGCTGTGAAACTGTATGACAGGAATCAGAAATTCTGAAAAATTGCATATATATAGGAGAGACCATATAGAAACTTGTCCTGTAAATTGGCATATGCGCAGAAATTAATTTCCATCCATGATATTACTTATGAGAGACTACTACTGACAAATGGCGATAGTTTCAGATATATTTCTGGAGAAGCAAAAATCCAGTATTTCAGGTACTTCTTGGAGTAAAGTAACTACCTGAATGTTGAACCATGAGTGTAGAAGGTTTTAATATGACGCCAGAGCTCATCACATCCATCAAAAAGCAAGTAGTAGTGTACAGTAAGCATCTGTTCAGGATACACATGCAATTAAGATAACATCTTGTCAATTGTTTCAATATTGACAACTGACTCACAGGAATTTGGTTTTCTTTTATTCTAAACCTATCTAAAAAAATATGCAACGCTTCTTGGAGCCCCAATCAACACCTTCTAACATATGGAACAATGGTTTTCTTTTATTAAACCTATCTAAAAAATATGCAACGCTTCTTGAAGTCCCAATCAACACCTCCTAACATATAGAACAAAACGTCCAAAAACAATATGCCTAACATGCAAGTCAGTTAGAGAGAAAAAATTGCAGAAACACATCAATGAAGTGGTTACCACGAGCTCACATCTGCCATGCCTTTTAATCTGCGTGTTGGATCAAAAACACTACAAGCATAAGCTGATAAGTCCACATCTGCATTCTCGTACTTCCGAAGAAATGGATGTGAAAGAAGCTGCAAAACATTCAGCATCAGCAGAATGAAATAACCCCAAGAAAAATACAAGGACAAGACATCGATAGCACACTGCTCTTATCATGGCAAGCACACATCTGTTGAAGCAAACCTAGTACAAGTTTTTTAGGTGGCAAATAAGACAATAGAAGGCTAAGCAGATGCAGTCGTGAGTATGTCGTCTACAGAGGACCATTGGTCTCGATGTGTTAACTAAATCTCAGAAAGTACTAATATTCATTAACAACTGAATCTCATTGTATGACAATGAAAGCATGTTAACTTCTATCTAGTATGGATATTGTATTAAGGTAGGTATAATAGTGCAGTAGACCAAGGGTGCAAACAGAAACAAAATTCCAATATCTAACAAGTTGGTTTCATTTTCAATTTAAGACTGTCAGGAGGCTTATTTCCCTTCGAACCAAGAGGAGTGGAAAAGGCTCTTAAGTTGTCAAAATTTAATAGCATGAGAAACTATCCTATTTTGCCAAGATTTAAATTCTTCTATACAACATCTACTCACAGCTTTGTAACAGCCTCAACTCTGCAACGAAGCAGGAATTCCAAGTTAAATGGCTTGATGCATCTCTTTTACTATATTTACTTTCAGTCATTTATGATGTAGCCACTATGGGATTGCACTGATTTTGATGTCCAAAGCGTTCAAGTTCTAAGGATCAACAAGCATTACCGAGCCCTAGCAAGCATATGAATTATTACACAGCATGTCGAAGAAAAGCATCGTCATATGTCTCAGCAGGACAGAAAACTACATGGCCCTATAAAAACTGGAGGAGATGCAGTTGTGTTTTATAAAAACATCCACAAAGACACAAGGAAGCTGGGTTTTTCTACCTGCTCTGCGGTTGGTCTAGCATCAGGATCCTTCTGGAGGCAAGCATCAACAAATGAGCAGAACTCTGGCGAAAAAGAATTCCTCATTGGTGAGGGTGATGGATCATACAAGATCTGCCATGACCCAAGAAGCTTTGTCAAGGACTCCGAAACACAAGCAGCCACAGCGAAAGATCAAAGCAAACCAGGAAAAGAATATAGGAATCCCCAATAGCCCAGTTTGGAACATGAGACACAATAGTGCATGAATGAGCATAAAATATTATCCTATATATGGAAGTAAAAAAACTTTTTAGTGTTTCTTTATTTGCAATTTATAAGTTACAATTTGCTCACTGAAGCAAGATGTTTGTCATCATTTTAACATGCTGCCACAGATGCAAGAGTTTCCCGAGAATATCCAATTTTCAGAAGTGATGACAACTCGGTTACATCTATCTGAAATACTGCTCATAAGCATCACAATCCAAAACACAAAAGTAGGCAAATGTAAAGCAGTAAAACATGCTTGAACCAATCCAAAAAAATTGGCATGTAGATCTGACCTGCAACATGAGATTGGCAGGTCCTTCATTTGCCGAGTATGGAAATTTTCCAGTACCACACTCAAACAAAGTTAAACCAAGGCTCCATATGTCGGCGGGATATGAGTAGGCCTCGCTCCGAATTCTCTCTGGTGACATGTAGGTCACAGTTCCAACAAAGGTAGCACACTTGCAAAGGCAGATTCAAGAAAAGGTTACATCCAAAGTCCAAACACCAGATTACAGGCATGATACATGATGTAAAATAGTGGAAGCACATTGTATTTGCTAGAAAGATGGCATACCATAGACATGGAGTTATCCAAGCCTGCACTTATACCAAAGTCAGTTATCTTCGGTTCCCCCTTGAGATTTATGAGCAAGTTCGCGGGTTTTATATCTCTGTGAACTAAACGTCGTACTCCATGCAAGTAGGCTAGTCCCTGGGGAATGGAACATTGTCAAAGCGGCATAGTCAAGGTTTTAAGCATGAAGGAAAGCTGAATAAGTAACATACAAGGGCATACTAAACTGTTCTGAAACAGAGTTCACAAACAGCAATAGATCCTTACATGCAGCAGTTTCTGAACGATATGAGAAAGGACAGATTCTTGTATACGTTTTTGAGCTTGCAGCACATCTGCAAGGGAGCCACCGTCCATGTACTCCAGAGCGATGTTAATTTGTCCTGAGTCAGGCGTGTAGAAAGCGCCATGGAATTCAACTAGTCCCCGGTGACAAGATGCCTCACATAGTGCCCTTATCTCATTGAGAAGTTGCAGCCTTTTATCCTTCAAGGTGGGAGAAACCCTTGTGAGATTCCAACATAATCACTTATCTAGGAAAACACCCAACTTTCTTCTTTCCAAGAACTAGAACATTACCCAACCCAGATTTATCTAGTATCAAAGAACTGTGCTTTCTCTATCAATCCAACAATTAACCAAGAAAAGAAATCCAAAATGGAACAAAAGAAGCACTGGGATGAACCTTCTCGAAGACATTGATCTTCTTGAGCGCCAAAACCCTATGGGTAGGCATATGAATAGCCCTGTGAACAACACTGCTGGCTCCGCTACCTATGACTCCAAAGACATGCATCTCACTGGAAGCACATCTATACATCTTCTCGCTACCCTCCATCTCGTCTTCCATTCCACCAGACCTCTTCTGCAACCCTAGCTCGTTTATATTGTACTCTCCATACGATCTGCTCAGCAAATTCACCGTCCCCTCATCCGATGCCTTGGCAGAAGAAGAAATATTGCATTATAGTCTATAATTCGTAAGTTTTGGGGGGGGGGGAGGGGAGGTTTAATCTGCAAGAATCCTTGTTGGGTATTGAGATGAAGGTGGCTGACCATGTAGGAATCGAAGGGATCGGAGGAGGTGCCAACGGAGAGGCCCTTGCCGGCATCGAACAAAGGGGCCAGCTTCTTCTTGAGCTCCTCCAACCCAGCCATTGGAGGTTCTAGAAAATGGCGATGATGATGGCTTCGTCACTGTAACAGCTATGATCTCAACTTCCAACTGAGAGAGGAATTAAAGAGGACGGAGGAGTCATGCTCAATTCTACAATCATCATCAGAATCAAAGAGGATAAAATGGAATTCGAAATTTAGATGCTCTTTTGTGTCCTTAAAATTGCAGATGCAGTTAATTGTTTCGGAGGAAAGCAACCAATCTATTTATCTATCCTTGCAAAAACAAGTGTTCTTTTTTTTTTGGTTTTTTTCCCCAATATATCCTTACAGGAACTAGTATTTTCCATTTATAGCAGTTGTTTTACATTAGTCTCCTTTCGAAAAATTCAAACCCAGTGACATGTTTGTTTCACGGGACTGGATTAGGGGTGGCAATTCGAGTTCGCAGGTCGGGTCATACACTGACCCGTTTAACAAAACATCAAACCCGAACCCGACCCAATTATAAACGGGTCAACCCAACCCGACCCGCCTAACCCGTTTATTAAACGGGTTGGGTCGGTTCGAGTTGACCCGCCACTGCCCAGAGGGAGAGGCGGCGCTCGGTGCCGGCACCGGCGGACGGATCTGGCCGTGAAACAGCCGGATCTGGGCGGGAAATAGCCAGATCTGGCCGCTTCGTGGTCGAGGAGGTCGAGGACGGCGCTGTGACGACCTCGAGCTCGTGGAGGTTGAGGACGGCGCTATGGCGACCTCGGGCTCGGGGAGGTCGAGGATGGCGACGGGAAGGAGTGGGGGTGGGGAAGAGGGCGCCGGGGGG
>OY986968.1:1059358-1161986 GCA_963920575.1 Narthecium ossifragum
AGGAGTGGAGGTGGGCCTGGTAGTGGGGGAGAGAGGAGTGGAGGAGTGGGGCTGGGTAGTGGGGGAGAGAGGAGTGGAGGAGTGGGCCTAGTAGCCCAGTGGGTACTGCTGGATGGATAAGGAATAAACGGGTTAAATGGGTTGACTCGCGTAACTCGCGGGTCAACCCGACCCGACTCGTTTATTCACGGGTCATAAACTGGTCGACCCGTTTATGACCCGAGCCCGATTATTCCAAACCCGAACCCGTTTATTTCGGATCGGGTTCACGGGTTACGACCCGAATTGCCACCCCTAGACTGGATACGAGTGAATATTATATCATCCCGGGAGAATACGAGAGTTTAAACTCCTCTCATGTTTGGTAAAATAAAACATAATATCTGTTTGAAAAGATAAGATGCGAGAAGATTTAATCAAATATATTTTTATTTTTTTTAATCTAATGGATCTTTATCTCATGGGATTATATGTCCGACCTCCCCCGGATTATTTTATCTCATGTACATGAGATATGGAGTTCCAATGGGATTATTTATCCCATGTCTAAAATCACATCAAATATGAGATAAATTGGGCTCCAGAGGATTAATAATCATATCCCACCTATAATACCACGAAAGCCTTAGAAGTTACGTTGAATATCAACGCTATTTTATAACCCATAGGAAATTTAAGACAGTGGGCATAAATTACCATATGACAAGAATATTACCATTATTTTAGGAAATATATGCGAAATCCCATCCTATATTCCAGAACAGCTATTGGAATGGGCCTTACAACTCTGGCCTATATTGGATTGGGCCGAGTTGGGTTGCAATTAAATAGCCCAGCTTAGAAGAGAGAACCGTTGCAAGGATTATATGGGTTCGAGCCCACACTGTGATGCGTTCAGAGACCATCTGACCATCTGAATTTTTCCCCCCTTTTCTTTTCCTGGCATTCAAACATACACAGAGCTCAAACTCACAAGTGACCCTCTCAAGAGATGAGAAAACCCTACGAGAGTACTTATAATCTACAGACCTCTCATGCCATAACCCTGTATATAAAGTGTGTCCTTATAGTTTTCTGTTAAACTTTAGCTCAGATCAGTGATACCATAACCCTATGCATGCAAAGTGCCCCTATAGGTTTCTGTTAAGCTTCAGCTCCACCTAAAAGAAAAGATGGAGAAAAAAATGGTAATCAAATCACCAAAGCTGAGTTAAAGCAATAACTTTCTGTTAAATATAGGCAAATCACATAGTAACCCTACATCAAAGTGTTGCAAAAAGGCTTGTTTTCCTCAGATCCAATGAGCTTTTCCTCAAGAGATCTGGCTGTTATATATATATATATATATATATATATATATATATATATATCAAAATATAAGACTATCTATGTGATCATAGGCCTTGCAAGTCCTGCATATATATATAAAGCTTTATCCAAAGTGAAACCTACTAACCTACCTCTAGCTAGCTTGCTGGAGATATCTTATCACATCATCCAAATCTATGCATGCATCTTTCTGTAGATGTAGCCCCCACTTAATGCCTCATCTGATGTCCTAACCATGACCAAAAGTACTGCAAAGCATCTAAATAGTGCCTCCTCCACTCCCCCAATAGTCCCCCTTGGCAAAGAAAGCACACACTTGCATCACAACCCTAGCTCTCTCTCTCTCTCTCTCTCTCTCTCTCTATATATATATATATATATATATATATATATATAATACTCTCTAGATCATCTCTAGTACGTCTCTCTCTAGATCTCTCTTGACTCTACTTAAACAATAGCACACTATTACCTACCTATCATGGCATGGCACTCTCTTAAAGAAGATAGAGCACCACATGTACACATGGCATGCAGGTGAGAACACCCATTGCTCAGGGCCTCCTTTTGGAATTCATTGTTTGGCCATCCACAAATGTGCAAGCATTGAGAGGACTTGAGATGTGTCTCCTCCAAACCCTCTACTATTCCAAGCTACAGTGGAAAGGAACTTTGATGAGAGCTGAGGTACCATAAACTTACTATAAGTGTGAGGCTTTGATGGTTTCTTTCTCTGTAAGGAGAAGTAGTAGCGAAGCTATGGGGATATATATATATATTACCCTTCTTACTTTTTTACTTGGTCCGGGGATCATCATGCAGCACACATGATCATGATGGACATCAGACCAGGGCCGGTGTGCTCTTGGCTTTGCGTGTATGAGGAAAGCTAGCTTGTATATATGTACGATGAGATGGAAATGACACTATATTACAAACATATAAAGAAAAAAAGACATGAGCAAAGGCTGCTGTGTTGATGCCATACTTGGCTCCTATGAGTGTGATCGATGCGATCTAACGATCACGAGGAGAATATGGCACAAGGCGTTTTGTTGTTGCTAGGAATGGCTTTCTTGAACCTTAATTATGGAAATTATAGTATGGAAATTAAGGCCGCCTTTAGATCATTGAGTTTTTTTTCCAGCCCCACTCCCCTCTTTTTTTAGGTGTATGTAGAGATATCATGACGAACAAATTAAAGCCATGTTGGGTACGTGAGAACTTGGAAGCTTTCTCTCGTACGAAAGCAATGGAAAACATAAGCTTTTAACTCTCAAGACCAGTACATGCATGCATGAGCATGATGAATCTAAATGCTATGGGTGATTGAAGATCGTATATAGGAGGAATTTATATATTCCTTGTACATTGGATTGGGAAAAATATATCCACATCAAACCTTTTAGAGCTAAGCAATCTTGCCGTATCTCATCATAGGGTTACAATAATAAGATTGAACATAGAATTAAGTAAGTACATGGGATTTATTATATGTGGTTGTTTATCATCATCTTATTTCCAATATATATATATATATTAGTTGATCAGGCTGCTCTGATAACATTCAAGACGCAACTCTTAAGATGAATTTGTAAATTAAAACTAAACAAAAGCTTCATTGTGTCGTAATTAAACATTGTTCAAGGTAAAAGCTAGCATATTAGAGTAAAAAAGATATTAAGAATACTATCATTGTTTATGGTATCAGCGAACTTCTTATTGTTTTGATAAGGAAAAAAGAAAAGAAAGAGATGGAATGATCAATGATGAAAGCTATTGATCATATCAACAAACATATTGTTGCTTTGACATCATACTTTGTTAAAAGAAAATAAAAGAAAACGAGATGGTGAACAAGAAAACGAGATGATATGATAGCATACCTTATGCGAGAGCTACACAAGTAAACCAACATATATTTGATGGCGCTCAACAAAGAACGGAGATGGAAAAGAAAAAAAAAACATAAAACAAAAAAAGTGCACTGTTTTTTATTTATTTATTTATGAATTGAGCCCAAAAAGGCTAAATGTTATTTACAGGACTTGGGATAAGGCATCAAGCCCATCCCCCAGACTCCAAACAAAACATGAATTGTTCACTCTACACCACCTAGCAACATGGTCTGCATCCACATTAGCACTCCTAGGGATGTACAAAAACAATACTGACTCAAATTCCAGCACCAATCTCCAAATCTGCTTTGCAAATTGCTCACAGTCTCCTGGCCACCCTTTATACCCATTAAGAATATTCATCACATTAAGGGCATCAAATTCAACAACAATTTTTCTATGCTGCATACCTTTAGACCATTGGAGGGCCTTCAAAATTGCTACAAACTCCGCAGCCATCACACTATTCACAGGGACACACTCCCCTTGAACCCAAACCAAGCTTCCATCCTTATCCTTACCTACACCAGCCACCGCAGAGCAAATAAGGTCACAGTTAACTGAAGTATCCACTTGAACAACCCAAGAATCCACGCCAACAGGGCCAGCTTGAGAGAAAACATGTCTGCCACATCCACGCAAAAATTCCTCTGCAAGCCTCCTAGCCCTCCTAGCAATAATAACAGGGCCATCAATTTCTCCTTCAAAAAGCAATCTATTCCTCTCTTTCCATGCTAACCACAACCCATAACTAAGATATGCTTTCAACTGCATGACTCCCGGTTGGGTAGAAGATCTAGAAATCATACCAAACAATTGATCCAAACCCCAATCACAATCCACAACTCCAAGCTCAGCTAAAAGGAGATCAATAATTTCCTTTACATACCGACACTCAAACAGGGCATGACTAACAGTTTCATGGCAACACTGACATCGCAGACACAGTCTATCAGAGGAGATCCCAATATTCCACAATGAGTCCAGCACATGCATCTTGCCTTTCAAAGCACGCCATAAAAACTGCTTAATCCTGGGTCCAGCTGGCAAACGCCAAAGATTATTCCATAATCCACCATCAACAAGGTCATAATCATACCTATATCTGTGAGAAAGAAAACTATAAGCAGAGGAAGCTGTCACATACCCTTCCTTACTATACTCCCATCTAGCTTCATCCGACTTACCAGGACCAGGAACTTCCAGTGCAGTAATAGCAGCAACCAAATCTGGATGAAAAACCTCCTCTAACAAGGCCCTGTTCCATCCTGCTTCTACCAACAAATCCTTGACCAAGAAATTCCCCACAGTCTCACCACAAAACAGAGAAGGTTTCCAAGCTAAGGCCTCATCTAACACCCAATGATCCTTCAGCACATTCACTCAGCTATTGAAACCCAATGACCACCTCAGCCCCAACCTAAGATCATCAGCTACTTTACAGACAAGTTTCCAGTGACCAGAGCCCCGATTAGAGAAGGATGGAAGCCTCCCATGCCATCCAAACTTGGCCCCAGCTAGCTCAGTCCACACAGTTTTATTATCCTTCAAAAACTCCTCCGCACGTTTAAGCTTCAAAGACCTCTGCCAAATAGAAAAATCTTTAACTCCTAATCCACCAGCTTCTCTAGGCAAGCACACTTCCCCCCAACTTACAGTGCACAGCCCAGACTTCTTCCCCTGCCATAGAAAATCTCTACAAATTTGCTCAAACTTACCAATCACCTTGCAGGGAACAAAGGAAGAAGACAAAGCATAAATCGGTATACTCTGCAACACAGATTTGACCAAGATAACCCTCCCTGCTTCCGAAATCTTTCTCTTTTGCCAAGAAAGGACCTTAGCAGTCATACGATCAATTATAGGTGAGAAGTCTGCAGCTTTTAACCTTTTCTCACTAATCGGGGCTCCCAGATACTGCCAAGTACCCTTGGCACTACTAAAATTTAAGATCCTGCAAAAAAAAAAAAAAAGTGCATTGTTCTGTCTTCATGCTTTATATAAACACAAGTAAGATTAATTCAACTTAACAGCAGAGTTCTGACTAATATATATATATATATATATATATTAGTTGATCAGGCTGCTCTGATAACATTCAAGACGCAACTCTTAAGATGAATTTGTAAATTAAAACTAAACAAAAGCTTTGTTGTGTCCTAATTAAACACTGTTCAAGGTAAAAGCTAGCATATTGGAGTAAAAAAGATATTAAAAATACTATCATTGTTTATGGTATCAGCGAACTTCTTGTTGCTTTGATAAGGAAAAAAAGAAAAAAAAGAGATGGAATGATCAATGATGAAAGCTATTGATCATATCAACGAACATATTGTTGCTTTGATATCATACTGTGTCAAAAGAAAATAAAAGAAAACGAGATGGTGAACAAGATGAGAGGAGGTCTGATGGTTTGATAACATACATGATGCGAGAGCTACACAAGTAAACAAACATATATTTGATGGCGCTCAACAAAAAAATGGAGGTGGAAAAGAAAAGAAAAACATAAAACAAAAAAAGTGCACTGTTGTGTCTTCAGGCTTTATATAGACACAAGTAAGATTAATTCAACTTAACAACAGAGTTCTGACTAATCAGGCTGCTCTGATAACATTCAAGACGCAACTCTTAAGATGAATTTGTAAATTAAAACTAAACAAAAGCTTCGTTTTGTCGTAATTAAACACTGTTCAAGGTAAAAGCTATCATATTGGAGTAAAAAAGATATTAAGAATACTATCATTGTTTATGGTATCAGCGAACTTCTTGTTGCTTTGATAAGGAAAAAAAAGAGATGGAATGATCAATGATGAAAGCTATTGATCATATCAACGAACATATTATTGCTTTGACATCATACTTTGTCAAAAGAAAATAAAAGAAAACGAGATGGTGAACAAGATGAGAAGAGGTCTGATGGTTTGATAACATATACATGATGCGAGAGCTACACAAGTAAACCAAGATATATTTGATGGCGCTCAACAGAGAACGGAGGTGGAAAAGAAAAAAAACAAACATAAAACAAAAAAAAGTGCACTGTTGTGTATTCAGGTTTTATATAGACACAAGTAAGATTAATTCAACTTAACAGCAGAGTTCTGACTAATATATATATATATATATATATATATATATATATATATATATATATATATATTTATATTTGATCAGACTGCTATGATAACATTCAAGACGCAACTTTTAAGATGAATTTGTAAATTAAAACTAAACAAAAGCTTCGTTGTGTCATAATTAAACACAGTTCAAGGTAAAAGCTAGCATATTGGAGTAAAAAAGATATTAAGAATACTATCATTATTTATGGTGAATGTCATTAACTTTGATTCAATTAATTGCGTTAGATATAATTAAGTTAATTTATGTTAATTTGTGAAACAGTGATTATGGAGGCATGTTACTGGGTAATGATGGCCATTGACTTCAAAAGACAAAAGGCAATCATCATTAGAGATGATGAATGACATCTAGTGATGACAATGGCGGCGGCGAGCTAGCATTTTAATCAGGATGCGAAGGTTCTTTTTTTTTATCATGAATCATAGCATGCAATGACAAATCGGGGTTTAGTTAATCTCATGCATGATTGAAATCTCTCTCTCCTAGTTAGTAGTCATCTAGGATTTTATCTCAACAAGCTAGCATGATCGAAATACGAAAAAAAAAGAAACAAAGAAACAAAGAAACAAAGAAACAAAGAAACAAAGAAACAAAGAAAATCTTAGGGAATTAATGCTGCCTAGCTAGGACCTTTCTGCAGAGAGCTAGCTAGGATGGAACGTATGCGTTTAGAAAGCCTAGGGTTGTTGGCTCAGGTTCCTTATTATTATTAAGAATCAGAACAATTAAGGATTGGTGGAGGGGGAATGATTCATATATATATATACACCACCGCCCTCCATGTTAAATCTTGAGCTCATCAGGCCCCCACATCATTTAGTCTTAGTTAGAGGCACCTTTGATGTGAAAGACATGTTCTCAACTTAATGGTTGGCAAAATAATAATTGACATGATAGCCTCTTTTTTATTTGGTCAACATTCATTCCCCATGATCGATCTTTGCGTAAGTTAATCACCTTTCTAGGTGTTGTGTATTCTTCAAAGTTCAACGTTCAACATTTCCTAAAGAAAAATCTGGCAAGTTGGGGGGAGAACAACAGATCTGCTTTAAAGCTGCTAGTAGTGGAGATCGAAGAGATTGATCGATAACCCCAAATATTAATATAATATATTCCTTGACTAATGATGCTTTGTTAGCCAATTAGCCGTGGCTGGAAGCCTGGAATATATATATATATAATTTCTCATGGATATTAAAGGTATATAGAATAACACCTGAGGTGAATGTTAAAACTAATTATGAATTCAACTAGCAATGGATCTTATAATTAGTGAGTTTTGCAAGGTCATAACCCTAGCCTCCTCAAGCACAATTGGCATGCCCATGGTGTACACCCACCATGACCATCCAATAGTTTCACCTTAATAAGAACAATCCAAAAGGCAATCACAGAAACAAAGTGCGATTCGTGCACAATATCGCCTAAGTAATGATGGTTCTTCTTTCCCCCCTAATTAATCTAGCGATGTCCCTCTTGTGGTCCAGCAGGTAATGTTAATTAGAATAAATTAATCACACTTATTCTTGGTGGCCGGATTGCGTTCTTCGGCGAGCTAGCTATAGCTAGCTCAGACGGTTCCGTTTTATAGTGTTGTTGAAGCCAAATCAAGGGCTTTTGACTGCCTATATTACATATATATATTGCTGCGACTTTATGCTCCAACTTTACTTAATATAGATACTAGGAAGATTTAGTCCATCTGAAATTAATAATTAGTATAGTATATTAGTATGAGCTTTTATTTGAGTTCTGCATGTTTGATAATTCCCATTGTGCAATATATATATACCAATTTCAATGGACCTATATCTGTATACTGTTTTCATTTGTCCATGTATAGTATATGAAACAGTAGTTCAAGTAATGAGCATATATGGGCTATTACATGTGTAGAACATATGAACAAGAACTTTCTCCTCATTAATTGTATGATCTATATATATATTAACTTTTGAAATATATATTCTAATCCATTATAACTTTTCATGACAAACTAATTATTTGATTTACATGCATGCAGCAGGATATATAGAAGCTAAATCATGAGGTTATTAATTAGAATTGCTGCATTTTTGGCATCAGTAAATTAAAGCTAGGCAGCAAACAAACCTTCTGCAATAACTATTCAGGCAACCCTGTGCAGTGGTACAAATTAAAGTGGGTCCTAGCTAGCTAGGAGAAGTCATGCTAGCAGCTCAAGCGTGCTTATGTCCTTTGTTATCTCCTAAGAGTTGGCATGATTTGATCAGAAGATATAATTAGATAAGTGCGAAGAATAATTGACAGAGATCGAACACACAATGATTAGTAGCTTGTCCTTTCATTGAAAATGGTTCATTAATTAGGGAATGTTTGATGTTGAATGCAGTACTAGCTAGATCTATTCCAAAGAATCTATAATGCTTAATTCACTGGGATTATGCCATAGCAAGACTGACAATTAGCTTTCACACTAATTAATTTTTGAACCATTATAGTTGTCTGAATTATTGCACATAATTGTCACTAATTAATTTTTGAACCATTATAGTAGTCTGAATTATTGCACATAATTCAGACAAAAAAGTCAAGGTCAAATAATCTCTCTGATTGTTTGTTTGACATAACAACTGTTATAAGTTACTGTTTCCAATCTGCTCAATAGAATTTATCAGAAAGGCCCTTCTGATTTTAGTAATAATCTAACTGATTTCAGTAATCTAGTACTGTTTTCTAGTATTTTTTCTCTCTGTTTTTTTTTTTTTTCATTTCACCTAATTAGATGTGAGATGAGCAATATTGCAATACATTTTTGTGGGTGCAGTGTCATAGTCATCCTTTTGAGTGTACCTACCATTAATTACAGTTCTGAGATATTATTTTCTGTGTTGAAGAAAGAAAGAAAGAAAAAAAAACCTTGCCATATTATTAATTCCTCTCTATCTTCTGACACTAAATGCTCTTTGCTCTTCCCCCTCCACCTGCTGCCCTTTCCTTTGCTGCTGCAGTGTTTTCCAGCCCTTCTTCCCAGGTGAGTCTTTGCTTGTCTCTTTGAATGCCTCCTTGACCAGATCTCCAACAATAGAAAAATCTCAGGTAACCTAGCTCTCTAGTGTTCCATTTGTGGCTCTACAGCTTCTTGGATCATAGAAGAACTGAACATCTGCTGTTGAAACAAAGAAGAAAAGAGAGAGAGAGAGAGAGAGAGAGAGAGAGAGAGAGAGAGAGATAGAGATCTCAACTGCTACCCCAACTGCTCAAGCAAGAAGATAAAGCTATTGACCTTTCTTTGCTATTGATCAGAGAGAGAGAGAGAGGTAATCCCTTCTCTTTCCTAGCTCTTTTTTATATTCAACAACCATTCAATTTTTCCTGCCATGTAGAGGACTGTTAAAGAGGCAGCAAGATATTTTTTTAGGCTGATTGGTCAGAGAGAGGGAAAGAGTTTCTTAAGATCTCAGGTGCTGATCTAGGATTTTACATAGGAGTGAGTAGTACTCCTTGTTCTGAGAAGGGCTGGTCTCATAAATTTATCAGGCTATTTTAGTACAACAATGGGGGAGGGGGCAAAAATAATGGTAAAGTACTAGCTGCAACTTAGTCATGAGTCAGATCCATTCCTGAGGTAGTTTTGCAAGATTACCTTCCATGGTACTTTAGATCAAAGCTTCCAAAAAGCTTCCAGAAATCAAGAAAGATTAAGAGAAAGGGATGCATGTTAATTTGCCACCTATTTCTTTTCCCTAAATTATTAAGCTAGCTAGCACACCATCATGATCATCATCACTTTCAAACCCTAATATGACAGTGCAACTCACTCTTCAAACCATTAGGTTGATCTTTGAATACAAAGGAAGCTTTGTGTTTTTTTTTTGTCTTGTTTTCTTTCCTTCTCTTTAGGATCATGGCCTCATCAAGCTCCTCCAACTCCCCCTGTGCTGCTTGCAAGTTCTTGAGGAGGAAATGCATGCCAGGCTGCATCTTTGCGCCCTACTTCCCGCCGGAGGAGCCGCAGAAGTTTGCCAATGTGCACAAGATCTTCGGCGCCAGCAACGTCACGAAGCTGCTCAATGAGCTCCTCCCCCACCAGCGGGAGGACGCCGTGAACTCCCTTGCCTATGAGGCCGAGGCCCGGATGAAGGATCCGGTGTATGGCTGCGTCGGGGCGATCTCGGTCCTCCAGAGGCAGGTCCAGAGGCTTCAGAAGGAGCTCGACGCCGCCAACGCCGATCTGCTGAGATATGCATGCGGTGAGATCCCAACCGCAATGCCGGTGCAGGTACCGCCGGCGACCATGGTTTCACCTATAGGGTCTCACTCTCACCAGCAGAGGATTGAAGTGGCTCGGAGGGTGATCAGCAATGGAGGAAGCCCCTTTAGTTACTACCAGAGTCATGGCTTGCCCGCTCCTTATCCTCCTCCATGGACCGGAAACATTAATATGCCGGAGATGGATCAAAGGGAGGGAGGTGAGAGTAGCATGTGATGATCATCGATCAGAAGATTGCAATGTGCCTAATTAAGTAAGTAGCTACATTTTGATCCCTCTTTTAAATCTGAGGACCGTCCTAAAGCTAGCTAGCTATAATATGGGAAGTAATTAGTGTATGATCGATCTGCTGCTGCTCTATTCTGCTTAAAAAAAGTACTACATGATAGGAATCCTCTAGCATGAGCTTCATTGACTTCTTTTTGTAGTTTATCATGTAATATATATATCTGGCTTTTGGATTCAGATGGAGCAAACGTCTTTAATTATAATTAACACATCGCATGTGAACTATATATATATATATATATGTTCATATCTCCTTTGTGCTCCTATTAATCGAACCATATATAAAATTCGGTTCTTTAATCACATTTTTTCTAACAAAACTTAACGAAAGCCGAAAACTAGGTTAATTTGAGTACTGGCCATGTATGTTTATGGTTTATATGATGATTTAAATTCATTTTGGTGCAAGCCACCTTAATTTTTACTGGAGAATCATATAATTATAATCTCGATGAATGTTTTAGAGTGCATGATGCTTCTTTAATTCTCTTTTCTATATTCAGGTCTAGCTTATATATATATATATATATATATGTCTGATGTACTCTTAAGTGAAAAGGATCTAATGGAAGGGTATATATGCTATCAAAGCATCTGAGATACTCTCCCTCTGATGACATGTGAATGCAATATGTATGATTACGTTGAGGTTTGAATGTTCTTCTGATCTCATGACGTGTGAATGCAATATATATGATCAAGTTGTTTGAGGTTTGAATGCTCTTCGTTGTGGACAGTATTTAGCTGATCATGGTGATCGATCATCTCCCCCAGCAGTAGCAGTAGGTAGAAGGGATGACAACTAGATATATATATATATATATATATATATATATATATATATATATATATATATATATATCCAATCCATTGATCACTATATATGTCTCTTAGCTAGCTATAGCTATATAGCTATATAGCTAGGTAGTGCTTGCGAACCATATCGATCCACAAAGCTTTATTGACTGACCGAAGCCAACAGCTCGTCATCATGGCTTTGATATGACTGAAACCCGTAGCTTTGTTGCCCTCTAAATGATCAATAAGGGAAACTATTTGGAGGCCATCCCCAGGGCTGTTGAACATGTACAATAATTCAATCCTGCATCAGCACGTACATATGTCTCAATGATCTTCAACAAGCACCTAACTAGCTTGCTTGCTAGTCTTCTTTGTTTCTCATAAAGTTACATATATATGTCTTCTTCTTCAACAGACCGGCCCAGCTTCCCCCTTCTTCTTTCTCAATTAAGGTTATACGTAGTAGTGTTTTGATTTGTGTGGCTTCTTAATTTGCATCCATAAGTATTCAGAATTGCTAGCTAGCTATCTTTTACTGATCGCATGCATGTTCTAGCTCATTGATGATTCTGCATTTGGCTTCGAATTAATGCTATACTTTTTTCTATATATATATAGATAACTCATGTTTGAAGTCCTATATATATATATATATATATGTATGATCACCTAAACGTTGGTTTAACTTCTAAATCTTACGTACACATATCAGTGCACCTTATTTAGTGACCTTTATATATGCATGTTGGCATGATCACTTTAATTTGACTAGCCGTCTTCGTTATCATCATCACAATCATTCATGCATCATGTTTCTTCTGGTTTATGTTAGCTAAGATGGCGTCTGTCTCCTCTAAATATATAACAACTGAGTAACGTTATGACCCAAAATATACTGATCATCGAGTTGTGCTTCTTCCATTCTATTGACTAATCACAATAGCTTTGCAAAATAACCTTTTTTTTCCCCTTTGCTAATTAAGTGCCATATAACATCAAATATTGTGAACTTAATTTTACTTTCTGAAGCTTTCTAAATCCTATATATGTACGACCAATTCAATCACATAGAGCCCAAATTCCAATGCGAAAGATGCGAAAGATGCTTAATTAGCATATAGTGAGTTTGTTTGGGAACGATTGTGGTTATTGATCATTATTTTCAAACATTATGGAATAATGATTAAAACGGTTAATATATATCTGAATATTTCACAATTATGAGAACTCAAAGCTAGCGTCATAAATTTCATATTAATTTCATTTTATTCTCTCCAATCTCAACCATGGTAAAACATCAAGCCAAGATGGTGAACACTCTGAAATGCTCTCGGATATAAAGTCTAAGGTCTTTTCATTGCCGCAAGAATCACTAAAACATCACGACGTTCAGGATATATATATATATATAAAAGCTATATGTGATATATATAATTGTTATTCAGAATAATATATATATATATATATATATATATATATATATATATATATACAGAGTCCTACTTTGGTTAAATAGCTCAATAAAATGATCTCCAGATTGTCAAAACAAATAGGATCTTTGATAAATTACAGGATAAAACACAAATTTAGGATCTTTTGAGTGTGAAACTAATAATCCTAATCAAACACATATATGATAGGAGAGCCTTGAAGTATTGTGAAGTGATACGTTAATAACTTAAATTGAGTAATACTAACGATCGAGTCATTAATTACTATTTATGTGCAACTATGGCGTACGTAATACAACGTGTGGTTCTGATGGATTTGACGTATCAATATATAAAACTTTTTCTTTTCCCCCCAACGTTTGTATGTTCTTCTTGCCCCCATAAATAATTGCAAACACATGAGTCCATGAACAAAAGAGAAATAGTATTTGATCCATGGGGCCTTGTCGGTGCTTTTGTTTGTCCTCAGCGAGGGGCAATTTAGAAGAGAAGAGAAGAGAAGAGAAATAATACTGGCCGGATCCATGGGGCCTTGTCGGTGTTTTTATTTGTCCTCAGCGAGGGGCAATTTAGAAGAGAAGGGAAGAAGAGATCGAAGAGGAGAGAAGAGAGGGGAGGGGTCATGGTCATGGTCACGGTCACGGTCACGTTCACGATCAGGGTCACATCAATCACAAGGCCAGATACCTCGGCATCGCCTGCACCTGCTGATCGAGTTAGGGACCCACACAAACGCCACTTGCTTCTCCAGATGGGCAAAAGATCGACGGACTGCCGCCGTCCCCACCACCGTCCGCTGCTACAGATACATTGTGTCGATCTCGCGCGGTGAGCTCATGACGTCCGTCAGCCGGTGAAGTGTTATGAAGGTCATGGCTGTGATTTTGGGATGCCTACGTGGTGTCCTTGTGGTGCAGTGATGTGGCGCCCCACATCAGCTGATGCGGGGCAAAATTTTCTTTAACCAAGTACTTTGGTGGATTTAGTTGTAAGAATAAGAAGAGGGGACTTCAATAATATATAGTAACGGAGAAAATTAAAGTTTGAATTGGTCTTTCATCTATTATATAAAATTTAATGCATCCTCTCATATTAATAGGACGTACCATCTCAATTAAGTCTGAATATATTAAACAATTAAAACAAAATCACGTGAAAGATAGCGATAACTGTATGGTTAGATGATTAGTTGGGGGTGGTGGTGGCACGGGGCCTAGTTAGATCATAGGGCGAGCTATATTCTTGTGCCACGTGGACTACTCCTCAGTGCCTTGTCAAATGTGGATAATGGACATCCATTTTTACGTAGTGATAAACCACAGCTTAATTATGACCATCTCTAATGCGGATATCACAAAATTCAAGTCATGATGCTGCAAATTATGCTAGGAATTCTATTAGAACATCTATATGGCATGGAAAAATAAGAGTAGTTTACATGCGGACGCAAGCACAAGTCCGGATAATTTGCAGATGTCAGTTGAGCATTTGCCCTTCTAAGCTAGATATAAAATAAGCTCCAGTGATTTAAAAAAGGAAAAAGAAAAAGAAAAAGGAAAGCTTGGTCGAGAACTCAAAAAAAAGAACCCTTGCTCCAAAAAAGCTTAAAAGAACAACATATATATAAGGAAAGTTATGACATCTATATATATACCTTGGTAAATTACCTTATAAGGGAGGTGACCCAATTAAGTAGCAAATATGTATAACCGATCACTGTAAGTCTGTAATTGCTTGTACTCCACTAGCAGCAGGGAGAATAGGGACCCAAGACCATGACTATCAAACGTACTACGTTGCTTTAGGGCCGGCTTTGGTCACCCACACGTAGGGCCCCTGACGCGCGCGCAGTCTACGTGCGTTTGCGAGAAAGAACTGGCTGCGCGGGGCGGGCGCGGCTCTGGGTGGAGGTTGTTCAGATCTTAAAAGCAGCAGCAGCAGAGAGAGAGAGAGAGAGAGAGAGAGAGAGAGGAGGAGGAGTTGTGTGGCTGTAGGTTGTGCCGAATACAGGCTCCTTACCCAAGTCTTATGATCAACTCTCTCTCTCTCTCTTTGTGTGTGTGGGGGGTGGGGGGGATTGGGGCCATTCCTATAACCCCTTCCATGGTGTTGCCACCTATGGCTAGTACAACATATTGTTCCTCTCCTCCCTGGGGTGGCCTACTGCAGCAGAGTCATGTGGTGTGGGGATATATGCTGGTAAAAGCTGTCAAGCTAGGTAATGCATGAAACCATCATCGATCCATGCTTTGGCTATGGCTACTAGCTGGCTATGGCTACTGGGCCAGGGGTGCATGTGAATGTGGAGGAGTTAATGGGCTATAATATTGGTGCATACGTACGTAGAAATAGTCCTAGCTATGCACGCGAGTTACGATAAGAGAACGTACACCAAACGTAGACGTAGGTCTGTATTCTAATCGTGTGAGGTGGCATCACAGTGGCACAATGACGTTGCGACTTGCGACCGAGCATAAAAATGATTATTCAAGAGATATTCCGAAGAAGGTTGGCACTGTTAAAAAAGAGTTGCGCACATGCCTTGTAGGCTTTATTTTTTTCTCGTTTAAGACATGAAAGTAATCAAGTCCCACTCTATCTCATATTTTTTTTTTTGCCATGAAACAATAGAAACTACAATAATTTTAGAAACTATTTAGTTTTCCATCCCGGTTTCCTACGATCGAGGGAAAAAAAAATAACAGTAAGAGAGGGAGAGACTATATGGATTAATAAATATTTAAAGATCTTTGAAAAGTGATAGTCTCAAGATACAGTTACATGATAAATATAACTGAAAATTCAAATAGAGGTAGTTAGTAGATTTAAAACTTTTATCAAGTATTATTATTTAGATCTCAAGACAAGTTAACCAACCATTACCAAGGGTTGCAAGATGTAATGCTAGAATGAAATAATGAAAGCACTCAAGACAAACTCAGAAGCGATGATCATGTTAGAATATATATATATATATATATATATATATATATATATATATTCTTTTTTAATTGAGCCAAAAGGTTAGGAAGGGTTACAAGAAACAAAACAAAAAACATCAAAGCAAAAACAACAAATAACAAATAGGAAACAGAGCAAATGTTGAGAGTTCGAACCCGAATCTCAAACATTTTTATGTACACCTATATTACGGTCAAATAACAAATGAATTGATGGAATTTAAGAGTAAATTTAAGGAACTGTCTAAGGTGATTGAGGGAGATGCAAGTATGAGAGCAGATGATAGCCCACAAATGATTTCAATCTACGTTTATAAAAAAGAAATATAAGAATTTTTTTTACATACGATAACATTATATTAGTGATTCTAATGCTCGATTTATACTCTGATACCATGCAAATACCCCCAAAATTAATATTGTGTGAACCAAAACTAGAAGCTTTTAAACACAAAACAACGTGGTCATGCCACAGGGAAGAACTTGACTGTTTTGGAAGCCATTATAACTTAAAACAAGCTGATGACCATCAATTTGACAGTTATGTAATTGGACTCTAATGAGTTGCTGTGTTGTTTCGGTATTTTCATGAAAGGAGAAAACCAATCCAACTTGCGGCCTTGGCTCTCTTTTTTTTAAATTTGCTTTGAGAATTTTCTGTAATGCGAATGTTACCGGCCCAAAACTTTAATACCCATCAATCGTTAACAACAGAAAACTATGCAGAACGATAGATGCACTAATAATCCTGCCCAATGGGCCTGCAAGAATGTGAGGATGTATGACTAAGTGGTGATGCCATGATACGATGTTCATCATCCCTGCAGAGCCAAACTGCATGATGGTCATCATCAAGGTAATCAATCTACTAATGTACCAGCGATGTTGTCTCGATTACTTCACTTCATAGCTTCTTCCTTCTCCTCCTTCTACGAAATGGATGGGCCAAAGGCCTGGGTTTCTTTGAACCTGAACCCATTGTATTTTCCCATTATTAACTCGTCTTTCACAAGCCACAGAGCATATATATATTAGGAAAGGAACACGCGCATGAAGCCAACGTCGACTTCGAGCGAGCGTTAATTAGGAAAGGTCGTAACCCCCGAGGAAAAGAGACTACTGGTAGAGGACAAAGTAACGTTACAACAAGGTGGCAGCAACCATGAGCAGAGAGCTAGCCCTCCAAAGGCCCTCGCCAACTTGTATCCCATGCAAGCCTCCATCTCTGCAGTCCTCACCACGCGTCGCACCTCTCTTCCACGCGTCTCGCACCTTCCCCTCCTTTAAATGCATGCCCAACCCCTCTCTACTCGTCTCCAACTCTGAGCTAAACCACCCTTGAGTCTTAGCTAGCTACCATCATCCATGGCGGAGCAGCATCGTGAGGGCGGCCAGCAGCAGCAGCATGGAGAAGGCCTGAGGAGAGGCTTCCAAGATCGAGGCGGCCCTTCTGCCTCGAAGGTATATATATAACGATCGATGACTAGCCTTTTGATGTTCTCTGTTTTTTCTCTGAGAAAAAGAGCTCTTTTTAATTTGTTTCAACGGCAGGTGTTAACGGTGGCGACGATACTCCCGGTGGGCGGAATTCTCTTGGGTCTCTCCGGGATGACGCTCACCGGGACACTGATTGGCCTGGCTGTGGCGACGCCGTTGTTCCTGCTGTTCAGCCCCATCCTGGTGCCGGCGGCGATCGTGCTCGGCCTGGCGGTGGCGGGGTTCTTGACTTCCGGGGCCCTGGGGCTCACTGCGCTGTCGTCGCTGTCGTGGATCCTGAACTACCTGAGGAGAGGGGGGATGCCGGAGGCGGCGGAGCACGCCAAGAGGAGGATGGGGGAGGCAGCGGGGCAGGTCGGGCAGCGGGCCAAGGACGTTGGCCACGCCATAGACAACAAGGCCCGTGAGAGGTCTTAAAATAACAGAGGATGGACGGATGATGCATGCATGGCTCGAATGTTTTATTAAAGGCTCTCAGTGTTTGGGTGGTCGTTAGTCTTTTAAGTCTTACATAAAAAACTAGTTTCCGTTCAATAAAACAGTAGCTTATGTTATTTGTATTTGATTTCATCCTATTTTAGCACTACTGCTGCTGCGACTCTTGTCTCTCTTTCTCAACTTCTCAAGCACGCAACAGGCAATGGTCGCACTGCAGCATTTGTTAGCCTTTGGCACCACCAATGAAAGCTACTTATATTCCCCTAGAAAGAATACAAGCAATGGTCGCACAGCATTTGTTAGCATTTGTTAGCCTTTGGCACCACCAATTGGATTGATATAAAAGGCACTTTGTTGAATGGAGTATACAGAAAAATCCCTGAAAACTTAAAACGCAAGCCATGGTTCTAAACAGCTTAGTGATTAATGGCTGCCCTCATGTGATCTTTGATCTCCCTCAGGCATCTGGTTCGGCTCTAGTTGTCTGCCCATTAGACTTGGATGGGTTTGGTATCCAGAAGGCGAGGGCAGTCGACGCAGTGGCAAACATGGCTCTACGTGGTGCCCATTTCAAGCAACTAACGGGGCCAATGTAGCTGTTCCAGCAGGCAACCTGCAAGAGGTAAAAAAGACATCTAGTTTACTAAGATCGCTACAAATTACACGGTGATGGGGTTTGGAAAGGTGTGGTGAGTGCTGCAAAATACCTCCTTCCGCATGTTGATGCTCCAAGCATGCAAGGTTCCATCACCAGAACCTGTATAATGCATGCAAGAAAGCTGAATCAACACAAAACTAGAGTCAAGTTGGCTATAAAGTTGGAATGTTGGCGAGAACCAACTTCATTTAAGATAATGAATTATGGATATATACTTGGCTAGCAAAACATTCAGATTCTTGTACAACTCGATTAGAGTACAGTGGGAACTATCATACAAGTAGATAGGGTATTGGAGATAGGAATTGCTAAACCTTTCTCACAAAGGATGGGTTGATTAAAAGGCTATAGAAATATTTCACAATAGAAAGAAATAATCTGTTTGTGAAGTTAACGCTTAAAAAGTTTAAGATATTGCAAATATAGCTTTATTAGGGGAGAGAGAACAGAGAAAAGTAGATTGTCATGTATTGAAAATTTAATACTATAGGGGGAGAGAATCTCATATCATGAAGTAGAAGCCAATAGCCTCAAAGCTATGCAAATTAGAATGTGGGTATATTCTCTAACCTGACAGCACATATTTCCCATCAGGAGTGAAAGTGGCCTCCATGGATAAACCGGGTGATGGTTCCAAGCTGAACCCACAACGCTGCATACAAGAATAAACATCCTTAACGTTAGGGTGGCCTTCTACATCCCATCAAACGAATGAGAGGAAAAACAGAGAGAAAGTGGACTAAACACCTCATACTTGGAAAGAAAAGAACTATCAACATTCAAATCCTTTTTCAACCATGATAACAAGCAACTCTGTGTGCTCAGTGCTGAATTGTTATAAAACCTCAGGAGGAGCTATTCAGAACAATTCACAATAGATAAACGGACTCCATATGCAAAGCAGCATTTCCTGCCAAATGAAAATCTACTTTGGAGTACGATAAAGATCAGATGCTCTGATATTAATCAACTATCTAACATCATGATTTTGAAAAGTCATACGTCCACATACTAGATTCACTACAAGAAAAAAGAATAAAGATCACACTAAAGAAATCACAAAGACGCCAGTTTTAGAAAAACCGTCTTAAAGAAAATGAGTAAAGAGCTATTTTCACGGTTGGCTCTTTTTAATCACAGTAATTAACAACTGACATGAATCATGTAAGACTAATCTCAGTTTTTAACTGTGATTGAAACTACGTAATGCTTTGTAATTAGAACACAATTTTTATGTGTGATTGAAACCATGAAATCGCAGTTTTTATCTAAAACAACTATAATATATAATTAAATACTATACCGATCCCCCAACCCTTACTTAACTTTCCCTTTCTAATGTCTTTTTCTTCCCCCTCTCACCCGATCTCTCCCTCGCCATGGCCAAGCCGCGACCCAATCCCTCCGTCCTCCGTTCTCAATCACATCCAACCACCTTGCCGGCTCATTCGTCATCCCCGACTACGCCACCGTCCAAGCGCCAGAGCGCCACCACTGCGTGTACTCTCCTCCCCCGGCGCCGTTCTTCGTCGCTAGCACCTCCACCGCCCTCAAATCTGGCCAACATCGACATTGCTGCAGAGCACACCGGCAGATACCGTCCTCGCCGCCACTCCAGCCATCCTCGTCGATTGAAGCGACCAAGCTCGGTTGCACTGAAACCCTCATCTCCACCCTCACCGGCAGGCTCCGGCGGCTCTCCGGCGTGCCAGATGCGGCGATCCCGTGCAGGTCGAGGTGACCTCTCTCTCTCTCTCTCTCTCCCTCCTCTATCTCTCTCCACTACTCATAACCTCTCCCTCCCTAGCCCTAGCTTGTTCACTGCTGACCCTCCTCCCCATCACACGCTCTATCTCTTGTGTTGCTGTGTTTGAAATGTAATAAGGGTTTGTCATGTTGTCTTGGTGGATGTCCATCTATACAGGGTTTCTTGGATTGTAAACAGCAATGTTTCTTTCAATAGTGAATATCTAATCTGTCTGAAGAGTCAGAAAATTTGAGTTTGATCTTGTCTAATGCCATTGCTGAGCAAATCAAAGATCGTGTCTTTTTTCCCTGCAAGCTGGGGCTTCCAATATCAGTGACCAAGTCCTTGTGTGAGGAGACCATTTGCTTAACTTGTAGTGCCTGTTCTTTTGCATGCTTCTTCTGTATTTTTCAAGAATGCTGACCCAGTTGCTCACCTGGAGCAAAAATCCTATATGAATTGACCGTCTTATCTTCAGCAGTCCAGCCATAGTTGTTCTCTCTGTATTTTTCTTGTTTGGCATGCTTCTCATGACCAAGTCTCTTTGCTTATACTTTATATATGAATGGCCAGGAAGTTGCTGATGAGAGTTACTGAACTATCCTAAAAGATCTCTTTATGATATCACTTGACAAGTAATGGGTTTGTCTTTGCATCATCAAAAAAAAAAGGAGAGCTTTATATATCACAATCTTGATCTAAGTCTTCATTGCAATCTGCTCACTTTATTCCTGCTTAATTACAAATACCTTGATCCATCCATCTGAGACTTCATTTTCACATGCTCTCTGTTCAACTTTTAAGTTCATTTGTTATAGCTACTTCATTTTCGCATGCTTCTCTATTTGTTTACATTTCTCCATTTATCTATAACGTGACATAGAAGTGTGCTAAGAAATATATAATGTTTTAACAGGATGGACATAAGGGTTAAGGAATTCGTACTGGAATTATAGTTCTAGCCAACCATGGAAGCTTACTTCACATCTGCAATGAGCACATTATAATTGAAGACGCCTTTTCCTGACTGAGTTGTAGACCTGAGCTTAAAGTTCTAGCGCTGTTTATTTCATGGTTCCTAAAAGTGGCCTTATAATGCTTTGAAAGTTATATACATTGGAAGCAGTTTAGCTTAAAGAGCACTAAAAGTGAGAAATTACATGATGTCATGGCATATGTCCTGTTTTTCTGTAAGAAATCATCTCCTATTAGGACTTTAATAGCACTAGCTAGGGTACATGACAACCACTGATTGGCTGTGACATTGACAATGTCCTTTCCCATATCGAAACATCTTAAACCTGGAATGTGCTATGATTTGGTTACCTAGCCCAGGGAATTGGATAACACAAGCAACTTACATTGACTCATATAGTCTCATCTCTCTGTGGCGTCTGCAATCTAGTTAATCGAACTCCGAAACTGATCAACAACTTAGGCTATTGCACAAATGAGTACATTGCGAAGTGGATCTTAAAGCACCATGACAGCTAGTTTCCAATATGCAAATCTGAAATGAAATTTACGAGATCAACATTTAAGTATTGTCATATGCACAGTGGTCAGCAAATTTTAATGCCTGTTACTGTCTCTTTTTCCTTCTTCGCATCTTTAAATTTTGTTGCCTATTTCTGTTTACCTGATACTTGACTTTTACAGGAGCATTTGCTGATAAGCTAACTTATGAGTTTCACAAGTTCAATAGAGAATCAGGTGACGAGGTTTATCTCACGATGCCCAGGCTGCAGGTTGTATTCCAAATTTCTTTTCTTAAACCTTCCAATATTTTGTAAATGTTTTTCCTTGGAATAAGTTGTATTCCCAATATTTAAACCTTCCAATATGTCATTAATGTTGTTCCTTGGTATAGTTTGTCATACTTTGGAATATCTTAAATTGCAGTCAATCACTATTCAGTGTTTGGGGGCGCTTCAATTTTTGCATGGCCTTGGTCTCATTCATTGTGATCTGAAGCCTGAGAACATTCTGCTGAAGGTGTGAAGTAAAAGTCATTGACCTTGGTAGCAGTTGCTTCGAGGCAGATCACCTATGCTCTTATGTACAGTCACAATCATATCATGCTCCCGAGGTGATTTTGGGCCTTCCATATGAGAAAAAGATAGATATATGATCACTTAGATGCATCTTGGCTGAACTCTGCACTGGAAATGTACGTCTATGTCCATTTTCTTAACAGGATGGATTTTGCTTTTCTTTTCTTTTGTTTTTTTTTTTTTGAAATTGGCATGTTGAAAGTTCTACAAATTCAGATCGGGAGAAAGGGAAAAACTGAAAAATATGATGAGTTTTGTTTGTTACATTATTGTTTTGTATAGATTGCACTTGTGGGGATGTTTGGGGAAACAATTTTAGTTTTGGTATATGAAAATATTGTGTTTTAGCTATGATTGAATAAGGAGACAATCACAGTTTTAAATCCAAAAACTGAGATCTAAAATGGTTATAGATCACAACGCTATCTAAAATGGTTATAGATCACAACGCTATCAGGTTTTCATCTCGGTTTTTGGTTGTGATTAAACATCACATTTGACCACGGTTTCCCTCTAAAACCGAGATCTAAACCCATTAATAAGACAGAGTTAAATTGTTTACATCTCAGTTTTTAAACCCTTTAATCACACACATTAACCGTGATTGAAACCTATAATACATCTCAATTTTTAAACGTGATTGAATTAAACTACTTTCAATCACACCAAAGTAGATCACGGTTTGGAAACGGTGATGGATGTGAATAGATGACAGGGAAAACCCGTGATTGTTATAGTTTTTTCTAGTAGTGATTTGGTAGTATCATGATCTCTACAACAATGAGAACCAATACTTCACTGTTATGACTTTAGAAACTTGACATTTTACTCTCCATCCTATCCTTGATATTCAACTTCAGCATGCTATATTCACACTTTGGATATGTTTCTGTGAATCAGGTGATGATTAATCTCCAACCAGGCATCTAAGGTAGAGCTCTAGCCTCACTTGTAAAGATACCTATGGCTAAACTCAAAAGTTAATGGACTAACCTTCTCTCCTCCGTAGGCATCGAGAACATAGATATTGTTAGTTGTCGTCGTCAAAAGCATAGATTTTCCATCGTTGCTGAACTTAATATCACAGACCTCGGCTGTATCCCCGCCAACCAGGAAGGTGTCAAATGGACCCTGAAATTGAAAAGGAAAGCTCGGAATCTCATTACAGAAAAGCTGCAAGAAGGCATCTTTCGCCAGTTAGATGAGGACCTTGTCATATGAACGCGAATCAAACAATTTGATAGCACCCCCTTCCATTGCCACTGCAAAAACAAGGCCTTGTTGATCATAAGCAACATTAGGCCGGCCTCGTAGCCGCAAGATACCCTGAAAGCTAAAATGTTAAAACAGTACATGCCATACTATCACAGACCAGCCATGGAATTACTTATTGCAAATATTTAGGACAGTGGTTCCTCTAAGGGTGCCATAAAAGAATGTAAGAAGCAGTTCCGTTACCTGACAGGCATTTACACGAAGATCCCATATTCTCACAGTATGGTCAAGTGAACCTGACATGAAACTATCATTGATGGGGGACATGCAGAGTGAAACAACTCTACAAAAAATAGGAGAGGCCGCCGCTATCAGATAAAAAAATCACGTTAATAGTAGAAAGAATTCTTGCTACTGCGTGATTACCGAATCGTAAGAGAATCACCACCTATCTTTATGCCCTTTAAAGTATCGGAGGCATCGGTTGTCATACATGGACAGATATCGCAAGGATTCTTCAGATAGTAACACATCAAAGGAGGACAAGTCATGAGCAACCATAGGTATCATGAGCTTAAACCACAAATTGTAGGAAGAAATTCACCATCTGTCGAATCCAAATTGTATCTCGATGAACATACAATGGAACTTGGATGGTGAGTAAAGCATACTCGATCAGCACCATGCTTCTTGTGATGCGTCGTCTTTAACAACCTGGACGTAAAAGTTATTTTTGAATCAAATACGTGACATCACAAGTCATTCATCATAATCAATATTTCCTGTGCACTAGTAAAAAATTCTTGCAACAATCAGTATTTCACAGCATCAATCCTATTCACAAGATTTTCAAATATCGCAAAGAAATGCTACCCCCTCCCTCCGAGATGAAGAAGGCAGTCGGCTAGTATTTTTTTTTCCTTCACCAATTTAAGCAATCCATGGCTTTAAGATGAAGTGAAGTAAGAATGGTTTCTGAAAGCGAGCCTTAAACATGAAGAACATGGGTTGCTTTAAGACTGAGTTGGACCAAACCCAGTGCAGTCTGAAACTATGAAGATCATAAGCCACCGGCATAAACTTTCCCATGGCTGATAGCTCAATAAGAACAATTGACAGAGTAAAGCTGCAAATCATCATCCACAAATGCTTATCATCTCAAAGAATTTCCTTAGACGAAAAGCTTGACGATGCCAATGATACTTTTCTAAATCTATTTCTTCAAAAAGAGCAATGACATAGTAGGATTCGATAGTAGATACCAATATGATATTCTTCCACATCTATTTCTTCAAGAAGAGCAATGACAGAGTAGGGTGTGTTAGGTTGCAAAAATACTGCCGTCTTGGCAGCTAATACAAAAATCAAAATTGTAATGCATTTGTAACCGCCAAAAACAGCATCTAATTTCTGGCAGTTCTTTATAGATTATAGCCATTGATGATCTCAATTGACATTTACAGAAACATTTATTACGTTTTGTACTGGTAAAATAATCATATTTTTCCATGTCCAAAGATGGTGGCTGTGTATAAGAAAATATAAGACCTAAAAAGCAGCATCACCATCTTATAAGTTGTAAACCACTCCATGGCAACCACTAAAATCACAAATATCACCAGCCACTATAAGCGATTAGGGAAGAACCACTCACGTAGCACTTGCAATATCATAAAGACGAAGAGAGTCATCTTCGCTTGCAGTAACTAACAAGTCATCCATGCGATGAAAGTCCAGTGAACTTATCTTTCCCGCCTGGAAATTGGCAATACAATATCAGCAAGAACACGGGGTAAAATTCAAGCCCCTAAACAAATTTCTTTGCATTACCCAGCTAAACTCCCCAGCTTTTCTCCATAAAAAAGGCGGAAAATAAAACAAATCCTGACATACTAAGAAGAGAAGATCACCATACAACGACCTCCTAACTAGAAATCGGGTCAGTACGATCCTAGAAACATGACTTCTCACAACATATGGAGGGAGTTTAGAACGCACATAGTCGGTGAAGATGGCACCAATGGACATGCTGTGCACCGTCTCGTCGTCGAGTTCGGCGATCGACGCATCCTTGCTCACCATATCGAGAAGAGAAGAGATCTTCCAACAAAGTTCAGAGAGCTAGGGTTTCACTGGTTAATCGAAAGATAGGAGGAAGGGAAAAGAGTGAGACGGAGGAGGCGCTGATCTTAAACCCAGACATACGATATATCCAGGATCCGAAATCCAAGGATCCGACACACAATCCAGCTCAACTAGTGCCGCTGGATTGGGTTCTACCGTCTAAATCAGTATTTTTTCATATAAATAATTCAATACCGTTGATTTATGTTACGTATGCAATTAGATAGACCGTAAATAAACTACGGACTAAAAAACAAAGAAACATCTACATATCATTAAAAAAAAATGGCGAAAGAATCGGAAACAAGAAGTCCTCATATGGAGGAAGTTTAGAACGCACATAGTCGGTGAAGATGGCACCAATGGACATGCTGTGCACCGTCTCGTCGTCGAGTTCGGCGATCGACGCCACCTTGCTCGCCATATCGAGAAGAGAAGAGATCAAAGCCGAGATCTTCCAACAACAAAGATATTTTTCGCTGGTCGAGGAGAAGACCAGAGAGCTAGGGTTTCACTCGTTATTCGAAAGATAGGAGCAAGAGAAAACGGGTGACACTTGAAGTCGGAGGAGGCGCTAACGTTAAACCCAGACGTAGGATATATCGCAAGATCCGAAATCCAACTTCGGAACCGTTACATATCGGATATTTTCCAATTAGGATCCGACACACAATCCAGCTCAACTAGCGCCGTTGGATTGGGTTCTACTACCTAAATCAGCATTTTTCATATAAATAATTCAATACCGCTGATTTATGCTACGTGTGCAGTTAGATAGACTGTAAATAAACTCTGGACTAAAAAACAAAGAAACATCTAAAAATCACTAAAAAAAATGACGAAAGAATCGGAAACAAGCAATCCTCATATGGAGGGCGTTTAGAACGCACATTGTCGGTGAAGATGGCACTAATGGACATGATGTGCACCGTCTCGTCGTCGAGTTCGGCGATCGACGCCTCCTTGCTCGTCATATCGAGAAGAGAAGAGATCAGAGCCGAGATCTTCCAACAACAAAGATACTTTTCGCTGGTCTGAGCAGAAGTCCAGAGAGGCAGGGTTTCACTGGTTATTCGAAAGATAGGAGCAAGGGAAAACGAGCGACACTCGAGGTCGGAGGAGGCGCTAACGTTAAACCCGGACGTAGGATATATCGCAGGATCCGAAATCCAAGTTCAGAACCGTTACATATCGGATATTTTTCTATTAGGATCCGACACACAATTCAGCTCAACTAGCGCCGTTGGATTGGGTTGTACCGCCAAAATCAGCATTTTCGTATAAATAAATCAATACCGTTGATTTATGCTACATGTGCAATTAGATAGACTGTAAATAAACTCTGGACTAAAAAACAAAGAAACATCTACATATCATTAAAAAAATGACGAAAGAATCGGAAACAAGAAGTCCTCATATGGAGGGAGTTTAGAACGCACATAGTCGGTGAAGATGGCACCAATGGACATGTTGTGCACCGTCTCGTCGTCGAGTTCGGCGATCGACGCCTCCTTGCTCGCCATATCGAGAAGAGAAGAGATTAGAGCCGAGATCTTCGAACATCAAAGATCTGGTCGAGGAGAAGTCAAGAGAGCTAGGGTTTCACTGGTTATTCGAAAGATAGGAGCAAGGGAAAACGAGTGGCACTCGAGGTCGGAGGAGGCGCTAACGTTAAACCCGGACGTTGGATATATCACAGGATCCGAAATCCAAGTTCAGAACCGTTACATATCGGATATTTTTCAATTAGGATCCGACACACAACCCAGCTCAACTAGCGCCGTTGGATTGGGTTCTACTACCTAAATCAGCATTTTTCATGTAAATAATTCAATACTCTGGACTAAAAACAAAGAAACATCTACATATCATTAAAAAAAACGACGAAAGAATCGGAAACAAGAAGTCCTCATATGGAGGGAGTTTAGAATGCACATAGTCGGCGAAGATGGCACCAATGGACATGCTGTGCACCGTCTCGTCGACAAGTTCGGTGATTGACGCCTCCTTGCTCGCCATATAGAGAAGAGAAGAGATCATAGCCCAGATCTTCCAACAACAACGATACTTTTCACTGGTCAGAGGAGAAGTCCAAAGAGCTAGGGTTTCACAAGTTATTTGAAAGATAGAAGCATGGGAAAACGAGTGACACTCGACGTCGGAGGAGGCGCTAACGTTAAACCCAGACGTAGGATATATCGCAGGATCCGAAATCCAAGTTTGGAACCGTTACATATCGGATATTTTTCAATTAGGATCCGACACACAATCCAGCTCAACTAGCGCCGTTGGATTGGGTATAACTGCCTAAATCAGCATTTTTCATATAAATAATTCAATACCGTTGATTTATGCTACGTGTGCAGTTAGATAGACTGTAAATAAACTCGGGACTAAAAAACAAAGAAACATCCACATATCACTATAAAAAAACAACGAAAGAATCGGAAACAAGAAGTCCTCATATGGAGGGAGTTTAGAACGCACATAGTCGGTGAAGATGGCACAAATGGACATGCTGTGCACCGTCTCGTCGTCGAGTTCGGCGATCGACGCCTCCTTGCTCGCCATATCGAGAAGAGAAGAGATCAGAGCCGAGATCTTCCAACAACAAAGACACTTTTCGCTGGTCGAGGAGAAGTCCATAGAGCTAGGGTTTCACTAGTTATTCGAAAGATAGGAGCAAGGGAAAACGAGTGACACTCGAAGTCGGAGGAGGCGCTAACGTTAAACCCAGACGTAGGATATATCGCAGTATCCGAAATCCAAGTTCATAACCGTTACATATCGGATATTTTCCAATTTGGATCCGACACACAATCCAGCTCAACTAGTGCCGTTGGATTGGGTTCTACCGCCTAAATGAGCATTTTTCGTATAAATAATTCAATACCGCTGATTTATGCTACGTGTAAAGTTAGATAGATTGTAAATAAACTCGAGACTAAAAAACATAGAAACATCTACATATCACTAAAAAAAACAATGAAAGAATCGGAAACAAGCAGTCCTCATATGGAGGGAGTTTAAAACGCACATAGTCGGTGAAGATGGCACCAATGGACATGTTGTGCACCGTCTCGTCGTTGAGTTCGGTGATCGATGCCTCCTTGCTCGCCATATCGAGAAGAGAAGATATCAGAGCCGAGATCTTCCAACAACAAAGATACTTTTCGCTGGTCTGAGAAGAAGTCCAGGGAGCTAGGGTTTCACGACTTATTCGAAAGATAGGAGTGAGGGAAAACGAGTGACACTCGAAGTCGGAGGAGGCGCTAACGTTCAACCCAAACGTAGGATATATCGCAGGATCCGAAATCCAAGTTCAGAACGGTTACATATCGGATATTTTCCAATTAGGATCCGACACACAATCCAGCTCAACAAGCGCCGTTGGATTGGGTTCTACAGCCTAAATCAGCATTTTTCGTATAAATAATTCAATATCACTGATTTATGCTACGTGTACAGTTAGATAGATTGTATATAAACTCGGGACTAAAAAACAAAGAAACATCTACATATCACTAAAAAAACAAGGAAAGAATCGGAAACAAGAAGTCCTCATATGGAGGGAGTTTAGAACACACATAGTCGGTGAAGATGGCACCAATGGACATGCTATGCACCGTCTCGTCGTCGAGTTCGGCGATCGACGCCTACTTGCTCGCCATATCGAGAAGAGAAGAGATCAGTGCCGAGATCTTCCAACAATAAAGATACTTTTCGCTGGTCGAGGAGAAGTCCAGAGAGCTAGGGTTTCACGAGTTATTCGAACGATAAGAGCAAGGGAAAACGAGTGACACTCGAAGTCGGAGGAGGCGTTAACGTTAAACCCATACGTAGGATATATCGCAGGATCCGAAATCCAACTTCGGAACCGTTACATATCGGATATTTTCCAATTAGGATCCGACACACAATCCAGCTCAACTAGCGCCGTTGGATTGGGTTCTACCGCCTAAATCAGCATTTTATGTATAAATAATACAATACCGTTGATTTATGCTACGTGTAAAGTTAGATAGACTGTAAACAAACTCGGGACTAAAAAACAAAGGAACATCTACATATCACTAAAAAAACAAGGAAAGAATCGGAAACAAGAAGTCCTCATATGGAGGGAGTTTAGAACGCACATAGTCGGTGAAGATGGCACCAATGGACATGCTATGCACCGTCTCGTCGTCGAGTTCGGCGATCGACGCCTCCTTGCTCGCCATATCGAGAAGAGAAGAGATCAGAGCCGAGATCTTCCAACAACAAAGATACTTTTCGCTGGTCGAGGAGAAGTCTAGAGAGCTAGGGTTTCACGAGTTATTCGAAAGATAGGAGCAGCATCACCATGTTATAAGTTGTAAACCACTCCATGGCAACCACTAAAATCACAAATATCACCAGCCACTATAAGCGATTAGGGAAGAACCACTCACGTAGCACTTGCGATATCATAAAGACGAAGAGAGTCATCTTCGCTTGCAGTAACTAACAAGTCATCCATGCAATGAAAGTCCAATGAACTTATCTTTCCCGACTGGAAATTGGCAATACAATATCAGCAAGAACACGGGGTAAAATTCAAGCCCCTAAACAAATTTCTTTGCATTACCCAGCTAAACTCCCCAGCTTTTCTCCAAAAAAAGGCGGAAAATAAAACAAATCCTGACATACTAAGAAGAGAAGATCACCAAACAACGACCTCCTAACTAGAAATCGGGTCAGTACGATCCTAGAAACATGACTTCTCACAACATATGGAGGGACTTTAGAACGTACATAGTCGGTGAAGATGGCACAAATGGACATGTTGTGCACCGTTTCGTCGTCGAGTTCGGCGATCGACGCCTCCTTGCTCTCCATATCGAGAAGAGAAGAGATCAGAGCCGAGATCTTCCAACAACAAAGATACTTTTCACTGGTCGAGGAGAAGGCCAAAGAGCTAGGGTTTCACGAGTTATTTGAAAGATAGGAGCAAGGGAAAATGAGTGACACTCGAAGTAGGAGGAGGCGCTAATGTTAAACCCAGACGTAAGATATATCGCAGGATCCGAAATCCAACTTCGGAACCGTTACATATCAGATATTTTTCAATTAGGATCCGACACACAATACAGCTCAACAAGCGCCGTTGGATTGGGTTCTACCGCCTAAATGAGCATTTTTCGTATAAATAATTCAATACCGCTGATTTATGCTACGTGTAAAGTTAGATAGACTGTAAATAAACTCGGGACTAAAAAACAAAGAAACATCTACATATCACTAAAAAAAACAACGAAAGAATCGGAAACAAGAAGTCAATACTGTTGATTTATGCTACGTGTAAAGTTAGATAGACTGTAAATAAACTCGGGACTAAAAAACAAAGAAACATCCACATATCACTATAAAAAAACAACGAAAGAATCGGAAACAAGAAGTCCTCATATGGAGGGAGTTTAGAACGCACATAGTCGGTGAAGATGGCACAAATGGACATGCTGTGCACCGTCTCGTCGTCGAGTTCGGCGATCGACGCCTCCTTGCTCGCCATATCGAGAAGAGAAGAGATCAGAGCCGAGATCTTCCAACAACAAAGACACTTTTCGCTGGTCGAGGAGAAGTCCATAGAGCTAGGGTTTCACGAGTTATTCGAAAGATAGGAGCAAGGGAAATTGAGTGACACTCGAAGTCGGAGGAGGCGCTAACGTTAAACCCAGACGTATGATATATCGCAGGATCCGAAATCCAACTTCGGAACCATTACATATCGGATATTTTCCAATTAGGATCCGACACACAATTCAGCTCAACTAGCGCCGTTGGATTGGGTTCTACCACCTAAATCAGCATTTTTCGTATAAATAATTCAATATCGCTTATTTATGCTACGTGTACAGTTAGATAGACTGTAAATAAACTCGGGACTAAAAAGAAAGAAATATCTACATATCACTAAAAAACACGATGAAAGAATCGGAAACAAGAAGTCCTCATATGGAGGGAGTTTAGAGCGCACATAGTCGGTGAAGATGGCACCAATGGACATGCTATGCACCGTCTCGTTGTCGAGTTCGGCGATCGACGCCTCCTTGCTCGCCATATCGAGAAGAGAAGAGATCAGATCCGAGATCTTCCAATAACAAAGAAACTTTTCGCTGGTCGAGGAGAAGTCCAGAGAGCTAGGGTTTCACGAGTTATTCGAAAGATAGGAGCAAGGGAAAACGAGTGACACTCGAAGTCGGAGGAGGCGCTAACGTTAAACCCAGACGTAGGATATATCGCAGGATCCGAAATCCAACTTCCGAACCGTTACATATCGGATATTTTTCAATTAGGATCTGACACACAATCCAGCTCAACTAGCGCCGTTGGATTGGGTTCTACCGCCTAAATCAGCATTTTTCGTATAAATAATTCAATACCGCTGATTTATGCTACGTGTAAAGTTAGATAGACTGTAAATAAACTCGGGACTAAAAAACAATGAAAAATCTACATATGATTAAAAAAAACAACGAAAGAATCGGAAACAAGAAGTCCTCATATGGAGGGAGTTTAGAACGCACATAGTAGGTGAAGATGGCACCAATGGACATGCTATGCACCGTCTCGTCGTCGAGTTCGGCGATCGACGCCTCCTTGCTCACCATATCGAGAAGAGAAGAGATCAAAGCCGAGATCTTCCGACAACAAAGATACTTTTCGCTGATCAAGGAGAAGTCCAGAGAGCTAGGGTTTCACGAGTTTTTCGAAAGATAGGAGCTTGGGAAAACGAGTGACACTCGAAGTCGGAGGAGGCGCTAACGTTAAACCCAGACATAGGATATATCGCAGGATCCGAAATCCAACTTCGGAACCGTTACATATCGTATATTTTCCAATTAGGATCCGATACACAATGTAGCTCAACTAGCGCCGTTGGAACGGGTACTACTGCTTAAATCAGCATTTTTCGTATAAATAATTCAATACCGCTGATTTATAATACATGTGCAATTAGATGGACTGTAAATAAACTCGGGACTAAAAAACAAAGAAACATGTACATATCACTTTTTTTTTTTTTCTTCTTTTCATCAGTTGAGCCGAGGGCCTTGTACACCACCGGTTACAGGATCATTTAACGAAAAGGTCATGGAACTGAGAGGTTTGCAAGCCTCAACTGCTTCTCAAACGGTAAGTAGTCTTTCAAGCAAACACACGTCTTGTGTAACACTCGTGCAAGGAAAGCGGATATTTCAGCTTCGCTCTCGTCGATCTTATCTTGCCCAGTTACACGACCTCCGCTGTCAATGCATGATACCCAGGCGCAGATGCGCGCAGTGGATGCCCACAGCTTATCGACCAGAGATTCTGCCATGGAAATCCAGCTGCTCTCCGTGAGAAGAGAGGGTAAAGTGACTGGCAAGTCACTCAACACAATACTTGGATTGATGATGAGTAGTGGCGCATATTTGCTGCAGATACTTGCCACCAAGCCGATAAATCTAAGCGCCTGTACACGAAGAAATAACAGAAACAAGAAGTCTCATATTGCCTTTTTCCAGGTAAAGCTAGGATAACTGATCAGCAAATCAAGCATAAACATAAAAATGGCAGGTCTGCAGATATCCTCATAAATGAGGTTGTATGTGAAGCAAAGTCATTAAATCCAGGGTTTTGTCTGTGAAGAAACATTATCACATAGATGAAAAGTTGCCATCATCCCCAAGGCTCAAACCCTTTTTCTTATAATGGAGTCATCTGCAAAGCCGAATTATGTGTAGGAGTGAAATTATGAGCACAGACTTCCAGTAGTTGTCAATATATTATGAAACCCAGAGTGGATTCTTCTGTCCCTTCGTGTAGATAGCTTCTTTCTTTTTATTAATAATAATAATTATTATTTCTATTACTTGAGCCCAAAGACTCGTGTCTAGCCTCTCTGAAGAGCACTCACCATTGGACCTAGGTAATGCCATCTTTCTGCATATCAACATGCATTTGCATTTGGCAATAGCACTTGTATGAAAGACATTTCTACAAGCATAACATTTTCAACGAACAACGAAACCTGATTACTACAAGTGATGCGTTGTAAGGACATGTTGTAGATATGTCTAAAAGCATCGCATTTTCACCCAACAATAACTCATATCTGAACAAGATGAATAATGTTTGCTCTACCCTAGTGGAAGGAAATGTACATATCTTTATGCAAATTAAAACATGTAATAGACTATCCTTAGTGTATAAAATAACCAGCAATTCACTTCTTGAATGCAAATCCATAGCTCTGAATAGCTATAGAATTCCCAAATTCATTTTGACCTCCGTTGAGCTATATATCTGGAGAATTATATCTAGAGGTTTTATACCAATAAGAAACAGAAAATGCTTACAGTTGAAGGATATTCTGATATGCAGCTAATCTCCAATGCATCAAGAAGCCATCGTCCTTTAAGACTGGCTTCTGATATGGACACAGTTGCAGCAACTTCCACGAGAACACTCCACCAGATACCTGAAATTGGAAGCCAATGAACTCAGATAACAGTTAGGATATGATACTTTATGAAAGCCCAATAAGATCGTCATCTGTAATTTCCCATTCTGCTTTAAGGATGTAATTATATACTAGTGGAAAGAGTGATACAGTAGGGCCTGCTATTACAGCAAGTATGGCATACATGCCACGATTGACTACACCGAGCAGTGCACAATGATTAAGGCAGGAGGCGATAAGAAGTTCAGAAGTGTTTGGAAAATGACCGACGAGTCCCTAGCCGTAGTACAATTCTGACACTTGAATTAAAGATGTATATTTGCCATGAAGTGTTGATGTGTTCTTGCATAAAGCATAAGGAGAAACAGATCCTGAAACATCAGTACGTGGGTCTATTAACCAAAAAGTAGGTATTTGAAAGCAGAAATTTTCACCTCCAGATTGTCCATTCAATATGAAAGCTCTTAGTTTTCCCAGCTCAGCAACTTGAATGCAACCAGCCTTCACTAGCCTGGCTCTTGCTGTAACCCTCGTTGCAGCTTCAACAGCATTGCTTTCTCTGAGAAAAGAGTTGCTATCGGGAATCTATAAGAAGCAAAGTCAGTCATAAGTAAGACAAAAATCAAGACAAAATACGAGTGGCAAAAAGCTTTAAAATGGAGAAACAAAAAAACAATCATGCTGAGCAATCATTAAACAGAAGCTCTAATTGCTTAGTTTCTACATCCGTCGAGGATCTCATTGATGCAGTTGGTACATGTCTAAATGGTTTCACATAAGGTCATCTAAGCAAGCGATCAAGGCAAACCCATTGTACAAACAAATATAGGTAAGAGTGACAAGGAGCTATATGTACCTGCAATACACGCATCAACCAATCCTCTTGAGCCAGAGCCAGGCATCTTATAGCTTCAGACCACTCTTGTTCAGAACTTGGCACTTCCCTCCCAGTACTTTCATCATAAGTCGGCACTGGCAACAGAAAAAACAAACACTCCATGCACTTCTCCACATTTGCCAAAGGGACTAACTCATTAGAAGCTTTATTGAGGCATTGATAAAGACCATTCCAGAATGAGATTCGTAGTGAGCGTTTCTGATTCAAGTCATAAAATGTGTAAGGTGAAGCTGAAGAAATGAAGTACTCAACCAAATCCTCGTACAATTTCTCCAACCTCAATCCAGAAAATATTTTTGATAGATCTGACAAACGGTTTAATAGCAATAGTTGCAGATGAATCTCTAGGGTTCTGAACCTGGATAAGTCAGTGAGCTCATCTAGAAATAGCAGGAGAGGGGTCGATGTACTTGCATGGGTTAAAGAAAAACTAATACATTCTTCTCGCAGTGAATTGGGAGCCTGATCCACATGCATCTTTTGATATAACTGAGCTTCATATCTCATAATTCGTCTGATAATAGGTCCCCAGTCCAAAGCCGGCAATCTAGGAGCATTTGAAAGACACCTTAAAACAGTTGCAATGGTGATTGCATGCACAACCTCTCCTGTCTGCACCCCAGTGGAATAAATCAAAAACAACCCACCAACATTCAGGAAATGCCAAACCACTGACTAGAAGGGAAGCATCATTGCATGACACAATGCATGAAATTTAATTATCACAGCTACGAATTATAGATGATTCTAATGCAAGTCATCTTGCATCAGTACCACTAACCAGAAGGCAAAATATTGAGAATTAAATAAGTCCGGCCAGTAAGATGATTATTCATATGATCAGCAATATTCTATCAAGAAAACAGATTACAGACTATTCTCTTTCACTCATCACAAAATCAGGATAAAAAATTTAGCCAAGTGGAAAGTCTTTAAAGTCCTGCCATCAAACAAAACACATAAAACCTGGTTGAAAAGTAATGTAGAACTAAGAACTAATACAAAGAGAATAAGACAAAACTCTAATAGCAGAGCAGAACTTTTATGCAGCTAAAGTTTGAATGTTATGCAGCTAAAGTTCCTATTCAGGACCATACTCTGTTTAATTCAATCTCCAGAAGCTTCATTAAAAACTGTTTTCCCTAAATCTATTTCAAAATCATCTGAGCAGCCACGAGATATAAAAACTACAATGTACAAGGAAGAAACCATTCTCCTTAATCAGTATCGTCCAAGGATGGAACAAGCTCTGATTTTTACCATAAAAGAGAAGTTTATAGAACGCAGAAAATTAGTTTAAGGGCTTAATACATGCTCAAACATTTGCATTTTGATATATAGGTGTTTCTATGCATGTGGCAACACAAATGGCTTTATGTCAAAAACCTGAATTTAAGAAATGTTCAGAATTAGCAACGTACCTCAGAACAGTTTACGCCCCTTAGCCACAAGCAAAGTTTCGATACTAAGCTGTCCACATCAATACTTTGAGTTGATGGACCAGGATGAGTGGAACTATCTTGAGAATTATTGACATCTTGGATTTCTTTTGACCACCACCTATTTCTAAGAAAAGAAAGGGCCCATGCAGCATTGCTCCGTGATTGCTGATGTTTAGCATCCTTTGCAATCAGAAACATTTCCTGAATCATTGAGGTCAAGAGGGGTTCACAAATAGGGTTTGACAGTAAAGGACCCCTGATAAAAGATGATTCCTGTTTGATAAACCAATGCTGTAGTTAGAAAAATGATGAAGTGCATCCATGAATCAAACAATGAACAGCTAATGACCTTTTGCTCGTAATTGATTTGCAGGGAATTACGCTGACAAGTGAGATCGCCTGCACACGCCCCAAGCGCATTGACAACTCCAAGCATCCCAGCCAAGTGAACAGCAGGAGGGTACGTGTCCATGTATGTATCCCTAAGAATTTCCAGCATATGCTTCACATCATCATATCTCATAGAGTGCACCCCATCTCTCAGAATGCATGAAACGAAGGTCCCAATCCCAATGCAGGAGGCTGTCAAAAGATCCTGATAGAGAGTTCCACATTTGTTTGAATTCAAGAGTTCAGAAATCAATGAACAATACCCCCTGAGGAGAGTATCTAAGTCATTGTCCATGAGTTCATATCGTTGGCAAAAATCTACAACGATTGGCAGTGCAAGACACGAACCAATAGATAATGCTACTTCAACCAGCCCAACAGGAGTAGGGGAAATATGTAAGGATGAATTAACTTGTGGGATCCATGATATGAGCATATCTTTCAGCTTAAGCACAGCAGCAACAGCACCAAACCTATACATTGCAGCAACCGAGTTTCCTAGTCCAAGGACAAGCCCTGCTGCACCCCAAGCGTCTTCTTCCAAGTTATAATCACCTGTATGGGGCAAGTTGGAAGCTGCTTCTCCATCCGTGGTCCCTCCACCAAGTGGAAAGCATTCGACAAAGCTCTTCAAGGAACCACATTTTGAAGGACAAAGCTGGCTTATCATCAGTGACAAGGTTCGTATTATATCACTAAGTAGGGTGGCTTCTGTTTGCCTGGTAGTTCTTTCTTCAACAATGGGATAATCATCAACTTCAACCCGAGCTAGAAGACCCCAAGAGGCAAAACCCAGGCCCACTCCACAAGCTCCCTTAACAAGATGGCTGTTGCTGTTACATAAAACCTGGATAGCATGCACACCAAAGCAAGAACCAAAAAAAAAAAGAAAAAAAAAAAGGAGCTCATAAGTTGGGTGAGACAGAAAGTCATGAAGAATCAACCAAAACATGATGTCAAAGCAAGACAAATCAAAGTTTAGCTTCATCATTGTTAGACATTAAAGAAAGAAAGTAATCATAGTAGACTATGCTGGAATGCAATATCGAGGCTGAGGAACTTATATCTTAGACATAATAAATTAGACCCTTTCAATTGCGTCAATAATCATCCTCAACATGGATTACATTCTTGCAAAAGCTCAAATGTAAATTCCTATCCAAGTACAAATGTCTATAAAATGACATGAACTTGGAAGAGATCAAGAAAATCGAAGCTAAGATAGTACAAATATCGCTAACACTAGGATAAATGCACAGAATCAACATCACTAAGCAAGTGTAGAAAAATAATTGAAATGTCAAAGAAGAAATCAGGTGATGTGCAGGTCATTAAGAATTATAATTTTATTTAACGGCTTTATTGCTTCCACTTTTATTTCCTTTTGTCCTTTTGTCCTTTTTACACTCATCGAGTAGCATTTTTAATGCAGTTTATACCTTCCTACAACTGCCCAAAAGATATACAGTAAATCATGACTAAGATGATGTACTCGGTTTAAGGTACCTTAAGAAGTTCTCCTATAACTTCTGCCTTTCGCCTTCTATCAGTTGCATGGAAGCAGTTAGAAATCAATCCCAAAGATATGGCAGCTGCCCACTGTTGATGCTCATGTTCATATTCAAGCAACCATTTTAATAGAAACTCAGACGCAGCAGCGACTACCATGTGCACTGATGAAGGCAAAGTCTTGAAGAAAAAGAAGCAACATAAGAGATAATAGAAGCAAACCAGGTTAACAGATGAAGTAAATTTAATGTATAGAATTATGGTGCCAAAACATGTGGTTACATACAAAGTGGAATAATGGTAGACGGTATAAACAACATCAGAATGCAGTGGATCTTAGGTTTCATGTTTCTAAATGTCCAGAGCTCAACACAAAAATAGGAAGACAACTTCCTCGGTGCTAAGCAGGGATTTACTTGCTGGTCGCCAAAGCACATCCAGTGTAGGCACAGACTATGCTGACGCAAACCATGCTAGTGAGTGGCACGACACGTGCCACCGGCATGGCAATGCTTTGATGCTATCACTGTCAGATGATGACATGACACATTCCTTGCTAAAACAGCCAAAATCATACCAACATTACAATAAAATTTTACCATGCATAGAGCACCAATGGCAAGAGCTATGTTCACAGCAACTCGAGGAATGGCATCTGCTGCAACTGTACACATCACCTATAGGTTAAAAAAATAGGCATTCAGAAATACGGTGGAGAATGGAAGCTGATATCAAAATGAACAAGAAGTTAAATAAACAAAATAAACTGTTGCTTGCAGCAAAAGCATGACAGACCTTTAAGAACAATACCTAATTAACGTTTTAGTTTGATGAAGATAGCATTGGTTAAGTACTTCAGCAACATATAGAAGGATCACAAATATGTCAGACAAAAGACTAGGAACTGACCTTTAAAATACTGTTGGCAGCCTTTATGCTAGTATCCAAATCAATAGATGACCCTTTTGCTTCCCCATATAAAATGAACACCCCCATCCAGTGGCAAATGAAAGGTTTCCACGATTGCAGTGTAATAAGGGCAAGAAAAATGTTTCTTGACACATGAAGGGATTCAGCAATTTCCACTAGTGTATTTTCGTATGTTTTCTGTAATTTAAGCAAATCCTATGGACAAGAAGAATCAAAATGCACAAAGCCAGTCATCCAAATAAAACTCTCAACAATGTCTTGAAAGATACAAAGTTTCAATATGCCCAGCATATTTCAGAATCATGTCGCACCTTTGCAACATCTAGGATATGTAGACTTTTAGAGCTGAATCCAAGAGACAACAGAGCTGCACCAGGTAACTCACTCACTTTCTCCTTCCCTGGATATCAAGATAATAGCCAAGCATAAAAATCAGCAGTATATCTGCTAAAGCAATATATAAAGTTAGCACTTCTCTGCCAGATAAAAAAACAGTATATCTTATAAGGTAATTCAGACAAAAAGAAGCCTATCCCATGTGGTTGTTAGATTTATGGACAAGTTATGTATTAGGAGCACTACAACAATTGGTGCATTGATTATTTACAGTCCAGATTTAAGCTCCTTGGGCATGTTCTTTAAATAACATGGGAGGGGTTAAAAGCAGAATACTCAGACTTAAGGAAATCAATTAGCAACGTCACTGATTTGCTCTTCGTAATTGTATTCTTCAAGGCTAGCATCCTAGCCCAATGAAAGAACAAAATACCAGAAAATTTTGCCACATCGAAAATCTCCATGTTTTATTAACTTCTTTATGAACACCTTTAACGGATTTCCAAAATCTAAAACTTTAGTCTTGTATTGTAGCTGCAGCTAAAAGGTGGTTGAGAAATAATAGCCATGATACTAAGATTAAGCAAGACTCCCCAACATATTACTCTTGAAAGCTACTTGAATTGGAAGGGAGATAGCTCGAGTCTTGGCAAAAAACTAAATAGACTGCTCTTCAATTCTTCATCGCACCGTGAAAAGAGAGAGACCAAGAAGAGGTTTAGAACCACAAGCTAGCTTTTCGCTAAGGGACCAATGCCCACCCTTACCTCTTCCAACCCCCCTTGTTCCTTCCTTATGTATTTTAAATTGTCCTACAATGAAGAACCTATTATGTGATACTTAACCTCCTCATTCACATAAATGGATGTACTTCGTATCATATACAAGGACATAAAAAGATACAAAAATGCATCTGGACAATTAGGCCAACACACAGCTTTATTATGAGATTGATTTCCTCGTATAGGCTACCGGGAAGGGAGGTAGTCAAAGTAAGTTCAACTTAAAAAATCCCATCATCAACAATTATTTCAGACCACACTAGCCCATAAGATTGGCAATTTAGCTTCACCACATCCACCATGGGCGCGTTTGGCTGCAGGTGGATGCGCGGAATCGGCGGTATCCACCTTTTCCTCATCCCACGGTTACGCTGTTTGGATATGTATTAAATTTTGAATCCGTGGAACGAGTTAAGCGGCGGATTTCAAAATTTAAGAATCGCGGCGGCGTCCACTCGATTAGAGCGGATGTCGCCATCCCTTCACATTCCGCCAATACCATTCCGCGGATGCCTATCCGAGATGGCAGCCAAACGCAACCCTTGATGCTTGTTTTTTCCCTGCTCAGTGGAAGTCCTCAGCTAAATCCATCCACCTTTTAGATACACCATTTTGACTTCATGCTTGTGAACTCTATCGCACCGTATGAATTGAACAGCATTTTCAAGGTGACCAAAACAATAGGGTTGTTACAAATCGTGATCTTTCATAAACCTTTTCACAAATACCAAGAGAGGTGATGACTGAACATCTTAGCATAAGGCATTATGTTATCAATGATTCTCCTCAAGTTTAGTCAAACATGTAACAGGACTCCTCAAATCAACTGACAATTTCATTCATGTTGATCACATTGAACAAGAAAAAACTTACTACCAAAAGGTTCAAGATTGCACATACATAGCACTATAAAAGCGAAAAACATCAAACCATCCATGTATTAGCACATAGGAGTGGTTAAAGGATGAAAGCAAATTGTGAAGGGTCTTGGGTTCAAGTCCCCTTTAGGGGGATTTGTTAACTATAAAATCATTAATCAACTCTGCATAACGTATCATAAGTATGTGAGATTGCATAATCATAGAAACATTTATATTAGGCTAAACAAAGCACCATTGACGGTTTTTTATAGTGTACCTGGAGGAAACATAACCTGAGGCAACACATCCAACAACTTTTCAACTTTGTGCACTGCTATTCTTTTCTCTTTACGGCCTCTACGTCGATTTCTGTTCACATGGGAAGATATTGTTAGTTATGGGCATGTTAAAGATCAGATGAATAGTAACAAAATGATAAAATCTTATTAACATGTGTTCTAGGTTGATAATCTTCTGTTCTAATTTCTCCATCGCCTTGAGCACTTCCACATTATCTTCAGAAACAAGTATCTCGAAATTCCTTCTTCTGAAATCAGGAATCGCTTCCTGAACACGCAACACCTGAAAACAGATGTCAATGAAGAGAAAGAAGCGATCAACCATTTCTTAACAAAAACAAATGGCATATAGAATAAACTGATAAACACCAGAAGGAAAATAAATAAAGTAGAATTTAAGGAATCTGAGCAACAACGGTGATAGTAACAGGAAAAATTCTAAATCAGCAACAAAACTCACCTCAAAATAAAACAATGATTTGAAGGCAGACGCTCGAGCCTTTACCCATAAAGGACCAGAACAAGTGCTCCCAGATGTTCCAACTGCCCATAAGATTCTTATAACATTCCTAGAGGCTTCAGGATAAGTCTCTGCATCTAATGCACCCCATCTCAACAGGGTGCACAACCTGCCCACAAAAATTTAGTAAGAAAGTTACTTAAAATATGCATAAAAAGGAGAGTTGCTTTGGTTTCTTAGAAGATAACACAATTAACAATATAACTTGTTTGTCGTTTGCTTTTAGGAAATCTACGTTGCCAATGGTTTCAATTAAGAACTCGTCTCCTTTTATGCTAGTTTTTTCAATTCCGCTTACAACTTCAAGCCAGTATTATGGCTGCTATCAACAAGTTCCTTTACAGAATTAACTATGATAGTCTACTATCTTTCTTTCTGTGTCAAGATATTTATGCTTAAGAGCTGTACTCTTTTATGAGATAAGAAGAGTTACAATTGGAAAACTCTTACCCATTTGCAGCCACAGGATCTACAGAGTAATCCAGCACATGCTTCCCAATGACATTCCAAGCAGCATAGAAATCTGCCAAAAAATTAGATTTAAGTAAGGCATACCTGAAATCCAAGGATCACCGTGCTGGCGGCATGTGTATGCATTAGCACAGAAACCCTAAATACGATCCATATATCCATGCTTATTATGCAAATAAAGAACAATGCTAAATACTATAAACAAAGCAGGTCTAGATTTTTAAAGGACTACCAAAATATTCAACAGATAAAAATGTAGTATCCTAAAATGGTGGCTGATATATGATTCTTCACTAAAGAAATGATCCCAGTTCAAACATGATGCATCTCATAATAGGGTATCAACTCCGTGAACCCCTACACAGTCAACCATTTTAGCATTAAAAATTTGACAAAAAATAACACCAGTCTTTAAACACGAAATTCCAGTGGGCATTCCAATGTAATGGCAAAGAAAGTGAGAAGCATAATGAAATGTGAGACAATCACAAATAAAACAACGAATTAATAAACGAAAACAGAAGTTATGATAAGTGGTAGTTACACCAAACATCATATCCCTTACTGGCTTAAAAAGCTCAAGACAAAATTTTAAAGCCCATCCAGAATATATAACTAGTTCTCCAACAAATTTGGTGCATGAAGCCAATCCAGAACGTATGCTAGTCCATTCTCTGTAACATTACCTTAGACACAACAAGGCCAGCTCAATAATAATGTTAAAGTTGTGGATCAGGTAGCTATAGGATGGATCGAATTTTACATTGTGAAGAGCTTGGCAGAAGGGAACCTGGTTAGACAGCTTAAGCTTACCCAACGAGTGAGCAGCTTACTTGGAAAGAAGACAACAAGACAGACTATCTATCTAAATTCTTTGAACAATACAAGAGATGAAAAGATTGTCTAATGAATTTCATAAATCAGAATTCTAACTCAGAGTAAAAAAGAACAGACAGGAAATTGAAACCTGACACAGGTGAAATAAGAAACCAAACAAACAATCAATACTGAAGAAAACAAATTTAGGAACTTGAAGTTTCAAAATCTCAACTTCTCACACATACAATGGAAACCCTGCCTAAGGGTACAGATATTTTACCAACTACATCTGCTTCACAAAGATGGGCAAGGCTTTCCAGGCCCAGAGCTTGTACAGTGGAGTCTCTGCTCTCAATTGAGGACTGCCCAGTGTAAAAGGGAGTCGAAGCTAAGTAACCACAAATATTGGCATGGTAAAGAAAACACTTCTTCAAAATTACCTACCGACACGGATAATATGAGGTCAACACCCCTATCAGGATTGTGCCGACAAACATCACATACAGAAGCAGCAAGACTTATACAAATATCCCTCTCAGAGATGAATTCCGAAAATGATTTATAATCCAGGATAGCCTACACAGATGAGAAAATGTCAAAATTAGCAAAGAGCATTAGCTTCTCATTAAAGTTGAAGAAAAAACCCTATTCTTAATGCTAAACAAGACAGATGATGAAGATAAGATTAACAGAAAAAATCATGCCTTCTATGCCTCAGCTTATGATAACAGAAAAGTTCAATAAGAAGCACCGGTCAGAATAAATAGGGGCACAAAGCATCCTATTGTAAACACATAGACCTTGCAGGAAAAATACATGGGGACTATTTATAACTTGTCAAATGGCCGTGTCAAATAAATATAAGAAATTCTTATGGGTGTGAATGCACTAATGCACCCACTAAATCACATCAGAGTTTGAGAAAATAATTTGCCTCTTGCAGTCCTGGATTCACATTTGGATCATACAGCCTCACTGCCATGGCTAAAGTTGAAGGTAATGTTATGACAATTTCCCATCAACAGCTTACTAATCCAAATCGAATTTGGGTTTCAGATTTCATCCAACCCAATAGGAAAGGACTTATATTGCAAGAGAAGCAAGCAACCCTCCTGACAATTTTGACAGGAAAATCATCGCAACACTTGGTGAAAAATAATCTGGCTAACTATTGAGTTTGTTCACTTTTATACCCTATTTGATATTCATCTAGCATCGATAGTAGTCCCACACTTTGCAAGATAAGCTTTGCAAGATGACGATAGATGGGACTCAAATAAGTGCTCAGTTAGAGAGTGCAATCTTTTCATCTTCACACGTTTAAAGAGTTCCACAAATCGTACAAGATACTCAAACATTAGAAACATGCGCATGGTCTTTCTTCTATCCAAAGCATGCATCCTTCTCAGAAATCTTGAACCTGCCTCCTAATGCTCCACTCCGTTTATTTGGTAGTTGGAAATTTATTTCTCATGGTAATGGTATGACGGTATAAGCTGACCACAAAGACAGGATTGATGGCAAAACCAAAAATCTTTAGTCATACAAAGAAAGAAATAAGAATTCAGTCAGTACTCCAAATTCTATCCTTCTCCAGATTTAGAACTATGTGTCACATCTTGCTATGCAAATGAACCACCACTAAAGAGAACATAGAACTAAATGTCACGTCATGCCATATAAAGGCACCGCCACTGATGAGACTTTTGATATTTGATGTCATTTGCCATTGTATAATGCTACCATCCTAGGATTGTCATTTCACTCACGTGGCTATGTGCCTTTTTGCATCATAGTCCCAATTCTGTCCACTCAGGTTGGTCTTATTATTTAACAGCATCTTGTAAAGTTTTAAAACACAATTACACCAAAGAAACTAAATAAAACATCTAAATCAGTAAATGACACAGCAGATACTAAAGACAAGACGGAAAGAATTCTTAGTACTTGCAAAGCTCCAAAGGCTCGATCTGTAATCACCCATGTCTTACACAGCAAACGGACGGCTGCAGCAAATAATACTCTGTAGAGCACAATCACAAACAGATCTGATGAGATCTATCCACTCTCAACAAAGGTATAGAACTTATTGCAGAGGTAACATAAAAAGTAGAGAAGCGTTGAGATCAATGAGCGCAATATAAATCGTGCGATCTATCAACAGCCAAATGCATGATAGACAACCATCAGCAGATTTCCTTCAATTTTAACTTGAGCATCTGGATTAAAAAAATTCAAAATATTCTAATTTCATAACAAATCTGGATGCATTTACTTTATCAAAGGTACAGGAGGTGAAAGTTATACTGAATACAATAGGACACGTAAAAATTAAACATCCCATATAGTTTCAACATATTTAACGTTTAATGAAAGAGAGGAGAGTATAATTTAAAGCAAAAGTGATACATAAAGCTCATGGAAAGCATACGGTTTCGCGTCCTTGTTAAGCATTGGCTTAAAAGTTTGGACAATGAGTGGAACCATGACAGGATGAACAGCGAGTGAGGAAAGCATCTCCAAAAGGCTAAGCTGCAAAGTGCAAAAGAATTGAAGATAAGTAAGAAAACAAACAACAAAACATGTAGAAACATATGAGTGAAAATTTGTGTGTTGTGTGGGACTGTGGGCTATAATAACGATAAGAAAAACTGACTGTCATTTTCTCCTGATTCCAAATGTCGATAATTGGCTTCCCGTAGATAACTTCTCTATCTTTGCTTCCACAGTAAGACAACATCAAGGGGTAATATCAACAGCTTACCAATAGTCCAGGAGAGTTACCCTCGCGACTGCACAGCAATTTATTATAAAAGAGTGTTGATAGCAGTAGTGGCATCGCCAGTTTAGGTTCCACAAAACCCATAGCAGTCAAAGAATCGATGGCAGATGGACCAAGTGTCGGATGCAAGACTAAAATCGATGCCACAGAACTCATTGACAAAGACATGCCTGCAAGTGCTATAATGCTGTCACTAACGCTTTAGCATATACTAGTTAATTAGTACAGTGGTTCTAACTAAATAACATGCAAACAATAACAACATTCAAATGACAAAATTGTTGAGGCTAGAAGATTAATCCTAAATAAACCTGCTAACCGATTGTCATTGTGCAGAGAGACAGGCGAACGTTTTAGCCTATCAATAATAGATGAAGAGTGGTCTCCAGATGCCCAATGTCTTTGTCCACTATTTGTCCCTTTTACCAGAGACATGTCTTCACGCATAAAGCCACAGAAAAAATGAAAAAATGGAGATTGCTCCTGGAATACAAGATAAATTCGTTACGAAATTAGTACTTGTGATACAGAAAAACTCACTATGAGTTGATGAACAGCATAATGAGCACATGAAGTTAGAATTAGTCTTGTGGCACAACACTGCAAAACAGCAAGACCTATGACAGACATCCAACCTGATGACTGTTTGGAAAGCTAGAAACAAGTTCAATAAAACAATTGCCAGACAACACTTAGATGTCATGTTTCATCCACTATGAAGTCTAGGAAATGCTGACTTTGCAGTGCCTAATGACGAAGAAAGGAGAAATGCCTCAAAGACCAGAAAGTTGAAAGGCACAAATATCCTGCTAGTTTTTTATTGACCGCTGCCTCAAATATCAAAAATACCTTAGAGGATGAGAATGAATGCCAACAAGATTACAAGCTGGAAATATATAGCTGTCAGAGAACTGCGAACTTCGCATGCTTGATGGCATAAGGAAGAGAAACACTATATCCTTTTAAACTTGAAAGAAACAGGAAGGATAGCCAAAAGTGAGCTTGCCCATATACATGCAAAGCAACTGTTTAGTGTATCAAACATATATAAGAAGTTGCCTAATCACTGGATATGAAAGTCACATATTGAAAGAATGGTAAAACACTGAGCTTGGCCCACATATCCTGCAAATTCAACAATTTATATGCAGCGCGATCAGAATTATATGGTTCATATTTAACCTTAACATATCCTTGCTGAACATCAAAGATAACCGGAATGCATCCTAGAATTAATTATTCGAAATAAGCAATCCAATAGACATTACACCTGGAATATAATTTACTTAATATTTAGTTGAACATGTATAAATGCCAGATTCAGCAGGGAGCAGGTCTATAAGAAGAATATCCTAAACAGTACCTGAAACCAAAGATGGTTCAAAAGCATAAAAAGAATGGACTCAGGCTTGCTTATAGTCAAAAATCCAGAATCAGAATTCTGTACTTTCATTGGAGCAACAGGCATATCCGAAAGAAAGCCTTCCACAGCTGAAAGTAGATAAGATGCTGCAGCTTTAACAGACATAGATGGAGAGGACAAAAGGGTGATGACAGGGAATACAAATAGGAGCTCTTCACTGAGGTAACATGCAGGTCTTCTTGTACCATATTCTGCAACCATCAACAGAATCCTCAGCATACTAAAACGCTCTGAGAACATGAAGGAAATCATAAACAAGCTAATCACAAATTACAAAACGCTAATGCCTTGTGATCAACAATAACCAGCTTGTTATTTTCTTCAAGTTCGCAACAAATGTTGACATAACTGAACTATTACCAACCCAAATTGTTTTGCTTCTCTATTATATCTGACATTTTGCTTAACACCTAAGTTTGACCGTCAGTCACAGCGTGTATGCGGAGAGGTGTGAGAATAGGAAGTGTTGGGTTACTATTGCTGCTATAATTCTATTATACAACTGCTTTGAATAGTTGAACCATATCTACAAAGTAAGAGACATCCAGCTTGTTACTTTTTTTCAATGATTTCAAGGAAACAAGAACTGGAAGCAATAACATCTATAGAAAGAGTTGAACTAAAACTTTAAAAGGAGGTTAATCTTCCATTCTCATAACACGGATGTTTTGTCTCGAAACTACATAAACCATTGTCTAGAAAGGGACTTTTCTACATCAGGTACTCATGATCCTTTTAAACACAAGATTTACCCTAAACCTTTATAATAAGCACACAACTGAATTGTGCATATCTAAAGAGAAGGACAAAAGACGCACCATTTTCAGTTTTCCACTCGACTAAGAAAATTAAAAGCTTCAGAATAGATAGGTGTTCGTGTTCAAACTCCACCTGGGTGAGAATGACAGTCATTGATAGAGTAACTATTGAATACTCAGGCAGATAATGCAAGCCAAGCTCCTTCTGGGCTACCAACAAATGTCTTGAAAGTTTCAAAACAATATCAATTCCTCCCCGAGGTTTCTGCGAGTCGTGACATACTGAAAGGAGACTCTCCAATAACTCCACACAACATGCTTGCACATTGCTTGTCAATTGCTGCCAAGCCAATTAACCAAATTAAATGTCATGGTCCATGTTAAGAACAATTACAGTAGCAAATCACCATTGAAAACCATGTTTTCAGAGACCTTAAGAACAGAGTGAATTGGATAATCTCCCCCCTCATTCGTACAAAAGACAATAAAGCACACCATTTCAAAATCAATCATTAATGTCTATGTCTCGGGTCTGTATCGATAGTTGTAGTGTCACCTATTGCCAAGAAATCCATGCCCTTGCAGGCTTCCTCAGTGCTATGCCCCTACGCAAGGTCAGTAAGAATGATAGACACATATCCTAACCAATCCAAGAACAGAAAGTGATATAACAGAGATCAATCTGTCATTTCTGGCACTTCACACATTGCCCTACATATAGCTGCGGTTATGAAAGAATGTCTAAGGTATTTCGCATCATTGCATGTACAGAATTCTAGGCTATAGAGATACAAAAGAGTGACTAATTGATTGGTCATATTGATGGAAATGTATATTTAAACTTTTCAAGATGCTTACTCGCCTAAAATACTGATACACCCTAAATCATTTAATATATGCATCCTGTCATTGTTAAAATAAATGCAGGTATGAGATAAAATGCATTAATTGGCAAAATAGCTAACATGCATCAGACAATTCATTGTGGTCCTAGATATGTTTTCTAGAACATATTATGCACAAGTCATGATCCGAGATCCATCATCTTCAAGAAACCTAGATATGAAATGCAAAGCATACGTAGATGATCAAAATATCTAAAAAGAAGTAATTTGTAACCCACTCCCAAATAAATAAGTCAATAATTGAATCAAAGTCTTAAATACTAAATCCAAAGATACTAAGTCTTAGCTAAGTCATGTGGTGCTATGATACTTCAAAGGATTCAGGACCGGATATGAAATAGTGTACAGAAGCCATACCACTTCAGCACCAATGATCTGCTTCAAGACCACAAGAAACGCTTCGACTAGAGGCTCAGCAGAACTGAGAAAGTGTTTGAACTCCTAAACAAGACATTACAACACAAGAACTCATATTAATGCCGCAATATGGCATCAGTCAATAAATTAAAAAGACTATCATGTAAAAGCAGCTGAATAGCAACATGTTCAACAGAGTACCAGTTGACCAACAGTTTCCAAGTAAAAAACAAAAGTATGTTGAGAAAGACATGATGAAACAGGACTACTTAAATACATGTATGTGGACATCCAATTTTTACTCCAAGTTAGGAAGAGGATAGTGCTTAACTAGAAAGAACAAGAACCCAATGAGAATAGTCCAAGCAAAATTCCTCCATCTTACTCATTCGTGTAACTCCTCCAGAGTGGTAATAGAGGCATACATGAATGTAATGTAACTTAAAGCAATACGAATTCTCCATAAATGAAAAGCGGCATAAAAATTGTTACGACATAGTCACCCATCAGAATTCCAAAAGGATCTGCAGTTTACCTGTTCGCTGATGCGTGGGAAATACTTTAGGCATTCTGTGAGAAGCCTAATGATGCTGACAGCTTCATTTGGGAGCAAACAAGACAATGACGCTAGCGAAGATATTAAATCACGAGCGAAAGAAGATGAAGAGGCTGAGAATGGCTTTTGAATGATGGCAAATAATAGGAATGGCCTCAAGAACTTGGAAACCTCGTCCATCCCAACCGACTTACAATGAGTTATGAACAACAGAACTTGCTGTGATAACTCATCCTGCACTTCCAATCTACAAGAAAGCACCTGCAACCAAAACTAACGTATCTCAATATATCCGAGTCCCGAAAACCAGTGATGGAGAATCCTGATCGTCCAGGCATCACCAGTATCATAGATTGCACTGATAGGAGAGACCTGACCGTCCAATTTTTTGTGTCTACTTACCAAGAATAGAAAGAAAAATAACAAGATCGACTGAGAACTAACAGTTGGAATCAATAATAGCAAGAAGAACAGTTTGGGAGGTAACATAACATAATGGAGTTAGACGTGGGGAGTTATTATCACCAGGGGGTGAGATGACCAGAACTCACCTTGATGAAGGGGTGGAGCTCCGGCGAGCGATCGAAGCGTCTTCCCCAATCTTTATCAGACCGGAACGTGAACCGCGCAAGGAACCCTATCGCCTTCACGAAGACAGGCACTAACTGCTGGTCGCACCCCTCGAGGGCGGCGTGGAGCTCCACGAGGGCTTCTTGTGGCGAGAGGATTCCGCTATCTCTGGCGAAGGCTAGGCGGCAGAGCTCGCGGACGGCCTGGTCGGCGGTGGCGGAGGAGGAGCGGAGGCATCGTTCGATGGCGTCTCGTGCGGCAGAGGAGATGGGGGCAGGAGAGGAGCGAATCTTGGAGAAGAGGGCGGCTACGGCGAGGCGCTGGAGAGTGGGGTCAGGGAGGCGAATGCGTTCAAGAAGCTGAGAGTACGGAGAGGAGGTCATCCCTCTCTGAGGAAGAGGAAGAGGAGGTGCAGGCGACTGAAGAAGCCCCTCGCTAGTCGCTATTCATCATATAACGGTTTAATAGCCGTTGTGGAACGGATCTTGAACATTAGATCCGATAGCTTAGCTTAGTTCATATGACGGGTCTAATAGGGGTTGTGCCGTTCTGGAATGGATCTTAAACAGTAGATCCGATAACTTGCGTATACCATTTTAAATTACAAATAAATTTTTTTTATCGTAATTTTAAATCTATTATATAAAATCTGGCGCATCTTATCAGACCATTAGTGGAGACGTGATGGTTATCCGTGATGAACCATTAGTATATATACATCACATATAACCTTGGATGCGGATTTTCATTTGTCATCCGATATGCATATGGATATAGCAGGTCAATCTCGGATCAAGATTCTCGTTATTAAATTGGGATTTTTGCATTCCGATACCATGTAATTTCTCAGAAATGCACTTTGGTACTATCAAGTTTGGGATTTGGAATTTAATACCACCAATTTATAATACCATAGCAAAGTAATCTGATCTCCCAAACGGCGTCATGTGGCCTGACGGAAAACGGGTGACGTCAGCTTGCATGCGGCCCTCCGGCTCTTCCTCCTCTCTTCTTCCTCTTCTTCTCCTCCTCCTCCTCCTAGTCCTCCTCCGCTCCTCCTCCTCCTCCTCTCTTCTTCTTCTTCTTCTTTTTCTTCTTCTTCTCCTCCTCCTCTGCTCATCCTCCTCATCCGGCCCTCCTCCTCCTACTAGTCGGCTCTTCCTCCTCCTCCTCCTCTCTTCTTCTTCTTCTTCTTCTTCTTCTTCTTCTTCTTCTTCTTCTTCTTCTTCTTCTTCTTCTTCTGCTTCTTCTGCTCCTAGTCCTCATCCTCTTCTCTTCTTCTTCTCCTCCTCCTCTGCTCTCCCTCGCCCTCGTCCGGCTGCTCCTCCACTCCTCCTCCTCTGCTCGTCCTCCTCCACTCCTCCTCATCCTCCTCCTCCTCTGCTCGTCGTCCTCCTCCGGCTCCTCCTCCACTCCTCCTCCTCCTCCTCCACTCATCCTCCTCCTCCTTTGCTCACCGTCGCTCTTGTTCTCGCTGGCGAGACCTGACGTGGTGGTGGCGAGGGCGGTGGGGAGGCAGGTGCAGGCCAGGGAGGGGAGCTCGCGGGGGGGCTTGGAGGGCTCACCGGAGGCGGATCCGTCGGGGGTGGAACCGCCGCCCCACGTGACGGGTGGTGGTGGAGGACGACGGCAGGCGTGAGCTGCTGCTGGCGCTCGCAACGCTTGGAAGGAGTGGAGGACGAGTAGAGCAGAGGAGGACGAGGACGAATAGAGCAGGAGGAGGAGAAGAAGAGAGGAGGAGGTGGAGGAGGTGGAGGAGGAGCGTAGGAGGAGTTGAGGTAGAAGAAGAGGTGGGAAACGGATGCAAAACCCGAGAAACGAGTGCAAAACCCGAGAAACGGGTGCAAAACCGCTCACGTGCAGGTTTCTCGTCAACTTATACTAACGGAGTTAGGAGTCGACATTAAATTTCACTTAGTTTATAACTTGATGATATTAAATTACAAATTCCAAACTTGATGGTACCAAAATACATTTCTAGAAAAGTCCCTATTAAATTTGAAATCTAACTGTACCATAAAACTAACAACTGACCCGTTAAAACTCCTAGGATAGACATCAAACATTAAAAAACATAAAAATAAAAATAAAATTTTGTTTTCTTTGACACTTTAATAACCCCACAAATTTTAATCAAGACAGCAAAAGATTTATACCCATCGGAAAACAAAAACTTTATCCCTGACAAGATCAACAAAATCATGAAACAATCCACTTCACCGAAATCAACTGGAAATAAGTGAGGAAAATACCGTCTACATATTTGCTTTTTATGTGTAATACACATAGAAGGTCTGGAATAAAGAACAAAGGCCGAATTAAATCGCCAAAGCAGAATCATCAATATCTGAAGGAAAAATTCACAAACAATCTCGCCCCACAAACTAATTTCACATGACATTCAGGAATGAAGTACAAAACTTGAAGCAGAATTCAGCTTGGACGAGCTTTCTTTACAGCATGTATGGCCCCCAAATAAGTTTTGCAGTTCCAAAACCTGTGTATGCCGGTGGCAGATAATAGTGAATTTAGATGAGCCTCAATTCATACTCGCCCGCCATTGTTATGTATCTCACCCATGGAAGAGCCTGATACCCGCTCTTCTCGATGATTTTCAGGTATCTCACCTGCAAAGGGATTTTTAGATATGCAAAAAAACATGAAGCGTGTGCAGCAATGACAAAAATAGCGGACTTTTAGACTTCAATTCTTGCAATCATACGATAAGGAAGATAAGCCATAATAGATTACCTGTATACCCGAAACAGTAAAGTATGGAATCTCAAACTTCACACGAATAGGAGCTTTTTTCTCAGGGACTGCTTCTTCAGCAGATATACTTGGAAGGCTAAATTCTGCCCTCAACATATACTCCTACACGATCGATTATAGACATGGTAAAGCAGGTAAACAATTTCAAAACACCACTGCAGGGTGTAAAAAGTTGTAACTCTCAAGAAATTCGTACAAAAAGCTAACAGATTGGGAGGCTAGAATAGGTAAGCGGCTGGATCATACCTTGCCACCGGGGAAAGATTTAATTTTCCAGACCAGCGCATCATTTTCTGGTGCATATGCCGCAGATCCCATTGAAGTCCGCACATTAGGGTTGGTAGCATCTGAAGGCACAGGCATTTCGATTTCGACATTTGTTGCCGTGCTGCATTAACACGAAATAAAAAATCCCAAGAAGCAAACTACTCAAGAAAAAGTAAGGATATGAGGAGAACCTATCAAAACATAAGAACTATAAGAATACCTCCGCTCCTTAAATTGGCTTCTTGCCTTGACCATGATCTCCATTCGACTTCTCGAGTGCCTCTCAACTTGAGCTTCCACCCATATCAAAGGTTTTACCTGTGGAATGAGCATTTACAGATATCTAAGTTCTTGAAGAGAACAAGGATCGATCCAGTGCAAACAAGATGAATACCTGAGTGCTGAGTCTGTATGTCATCAGATCAAAAGCCCCATCAGGCGGAATAAAGGATATTGTCCTGTCATTATCAAAACGGGCGAGACGTACACACCTAGACCAAAATGGAGAGTCAACTCCTATGTTCAACTAAAACTAAAGACTTCAGTATCCCATAATTGCTCAATCCCAAACAGCAATATAGTAACAATGCTTCTGCAAGTAAGGTGGCGGCACATACTGGTGAAATTTGATATCATCCAGATCAATGGCTTTACCCTTCGTTGATCGACCTTGAGCCTCCAAAAGCACTCTGTCATTCAGCCCGAGCTTACACTCAGGCATCCCACTGCATAAACATATCAGGAATATTAGGAAAATGCAGCACAGACACTTATGCAAAATTGAAGAGTAATAACTTTCAAAAGAAAAGGCAAAAGGTGTTTCAGGAATTCTCAAGGCAGATGAAAGAAACCACCGCTTTAAAAAGATACTTGAGATTTCACTACTCTTTCAACTCAGGAGACATGCAACTCATCAAAAAAAAAAAACTCAGGAGACATGCCACATCACAAAAAAAGCCACGTTCAATCTAGTCATAATTCTTCTCTTTGTCTTCCCATGATTTGGAGGTTTTCGTTGGAGATGTCCAATAGCAGAAGGAAGTTCACAGAATTGGTAACCGTACCTCTTCTTCTTCTCCTTTTCTCTTTCTTATGTCACTTTCTTTTATCTTTTATTCCCAAACCCAACAGCCAGCCAATTACTTATTCAGGTTCACTACATTGAGTCGTTTAAAAGCAAATTACAGCCATGCATGAGATCAGGTCCCTTTGAAATTCATTACAACTCAACTAACCCTATATCCAGAAGTAAACGAGCCACATTCTTTGTGATCTCAGATCTCTCTAACACCTATTAAAACCAATTAGGTTGATGCAAAATTATATTTCATGGGTGCAAAACATGGGATCTATCATCGGTGAAGCATTTTTTGAGGCTTCCTCATGAAGCCAGACAAGTGACAAGCTTCGATTAGCAGCTTCCAATTTAAGGATAGCAATTGAGCCCTCTTTGAGGACTCTAGACGGTTGTTCTAAACCATCATTTCTAACCTTAGAGTATCCAGAATTGCTTTTGATATTTTAACTAGCTCATAGTTGATTTGTTTGCTCTTTCCCAAACTTCATCAAGACTCTCTGTTGATTTCATGTAGCTTACATCGATATTGGCATTGATCGATCAGGAATAGGTTTTACATTTTCTTGTGATTTCATCTTATTGCAATCATAGCTCTCGATGTTTCATTTCCTTGTACTTGCATATTTCAATATATTGGATATAACTTTGTTGCCTTGCCTAATTGGTAATTGCATATTCCAACTCTAGAAGTGTATGTATAAGCATGACAAACATAGAGAGTAAATTATGGAAAAATAGAAAAATAAAGGATAAAAATGCACCTTAGATATGTTCTCATCTTTAAGGCTCCAACAACATCAGACCGAATGATTTGGCCATTGCTGTTCACAAGTATATTAACACTCTCCACCACATCCAAAAACACCTGACAAGAAAAAGTGGTAGTTTCTCAAATTATTGAAATCAAGTCTGTGTCTTTATAAAGGATATGATCTCAAAGTTTGCAGGAACATTTACTTCATTTTTCTTGTATCTTATCCCTTCGCTGCGCCATGACACAGCATTTGTAACCGCCATTGGAGGCCTCTGAGTAACTTCCATCCTGTATGCATCTGTCTTGATAAACTCACTAAGAATCTTTGCTTCGGTGTATTGAGGGTACCCAAAGTCCATCATTTCATCCAATAACTCATACTGCGTGGAAGGAAAAAATTTGCCAACATTACAATGACCTCTATATGCTTTTTCCAGAATTCAAAACGTGCATATATAGCAATCTACATAACAAAGCTCAGCATGATTAAAATTTCGATCCTCACCACAACGACAAAATTATCTCTTAATGATTCCTCCTCTAACTCTTCGAAATAATGCTTAAACACCTGCACTAGAATATAACCAATCAAGCAAATTTTTCATGGAAAACAAGTAACTTCAATTCAACCCAATTTTTAATAGTACTAACTGTTAAGAATCTATCACCAAACAACAGCAAGGAAAAACTCACATCGACAACACGATGTAAAAAGAGCAGAATACTCGCTGCATTGCAATTCTGCCTTGCCGCTGTCATCAAGAATACATTATTGTGTTGTATGAACATGTAAGTGACTCCATTGTGTAACACTACTGGGTCTTGAGACTCCGGATCCCCCTGCAACAAATCAAAACCAAGATTTTTGCTCACCAAATGCCTCTGCTTCTCAGTATAAAGCACCTACTATAATATAAGCCAATCCAAATCCAGAATTGCAACATCAAACATGGAACCCAACTCATTACAAAGAAAATTATCTCCAAAACTTTCTATCCCTCACTAAGTGAAACCAATCTAAAGATTCTAAAGCTCAAGAGCAATCCATTTCCAAAACCCAATTATAATAGATCTCACAGAAGAAACTATGTCATCGGGATAGCAACAGTTCGATCCAATACGAACACAGGGAAGGGAAATGGAGATCTGGATCACCTCCTTCTCAATAAGCTTGGTGAAGAAGCGTTCGGCCTGGACAGCGGAGACGTCGCCGCGGTAGTCCCGCCACACGAGGACGCGGCCCTTGATGTCCAGCAAGAAGAGCGCCGAGACGGCGCCCGCCATGGAATTTCTAGGGTCTCGATCCGCGATCAGATCTGGCCGGACCTAGATCTCGCTTCCTCTCGGATCCCTCCCGCCATTAGAGATCACTCTCCAGCTCCAAGGAACTACGAACCCTCCTCTCTTCCGCGGCTCTTCGGCCTTCCTCTGCGTATATAAATGGCGATCGAGGTCGACGGGGAGAGAGAGTTGGGATCTCGGGGCTTTGTCCGAATAGCTACGCTTCGGAGCTTAGAGAGAAGAGAGAGAGAGAGGCCGGTGTTGTGCTTTGCTTTGTTAATGGGTACGGATGAGGCTCCCTGATCTGATAGCTGGACTTGGACCCGCTCTTTGGATGTCGGATGGCATAGTCGCATCGGATCAAGGAACCGAGTCCGAATCTTTACTGAGTACGGATGATATTAAAGCACATCCGTTAGTCTATCGGATTCCGGGCTTATAAATGTTGGCCCGATAGACTAACGATGCAAGCCCAGCTGGCTGAGGTTGTTTATCCGGGCCCACTTAAAAAGCGTAGTATCCGGCCCAGGCTCAAAACGGGCCAAGACGGGTTGGGCAGCCCGACCTAAAGTACATTCCGATTAAAGTTTCGTATGCCTTCCATAAGGACCATAACCAATATGCTTGTTCGGAGAGAAGGAGAATAATCGGGGGAAAAAGGGGCTCGCGTGCTAAGCTTTTTCACGTATTGATTATTAGGTTTTTTTTTTCCCTACGCATAGGATCGCATAATACAAATTTTATAGCTGAGAGAACATGTTTCATGACATCAGCTCGTCTTGAGGGGATGTCACAATACAGTATCATGAGATACAATTGTATGATTACCATGAAAGCACTCTAACAACTCAAGTCAAAGATTTTTTCCCCCCTCCGCCTCCAGCTCAGATCCTCGACACCGTCGCCGTCGTCCACGGCTACACAGGAGAGTCCATCTGGCTTGTCTAGCTCACCGCGGTCCACATCGCTAAGGCCGGCACGCTGTCTGCGCCCTCGAACACCAAGGGCACAGCTTCTCCGAAGGCCTCTCCACGCACATCCCCGACATCGAGCCCGTCATCGACGACTGCATCTCCTTCTTTCACTCCTTCCGGGCCTGCTACCCGCCAGAGCTGTCATGCTTTCTCTACTCTCTACTCTGAGTCGCTGGGAGGGGCGATCGCGCTTCTGATCCATCTCTGGCGCCCGCGAGCAAAGCGGGGGGTGGGAGTGTGTGGCGACGAATCTGAGGGTTGGGGGGGGCGTCGGGATCTTGGCGGCGACAGGATCGTGACGGACGGGATCACGATAGAGGAAGAAATCGGCGTCGGACAACGACCTCGAGATCAAGGGCGGCCTGGACATATACAAATATACAATAAGAATATTGTGGTCTTTTTTTCCTATAATGATAGTAAAACACTCGGTCTTCTACGTGACACCGAATGACAACTAAACAACTTTTAGAAGACCATTTAACAGATCCCCTAAAAATAGCTACACCAATGCTCGTGCCTTATCGAAATTGTGACGACGTTGCATAGCCGATTACAATGAATCATGGTGACGTGTGACTGGAATCATGGTGACGTATGACTGAAAATGCGTTACACGCTCAGATAAATTGTTGCGTCTGCATGTTCTAAATTTTGAATACCTTTGCTAGCTAGCTAGTCACGAGAATCTGAAACCGTAGCTAATACACGTCACCTTTGCATTACAGCTTTCTCCTCTATAAATTGAAGGTTTCATTTTGAGTCCAACAAGCCTTCTCTTTGTAATTTTCCAATGCTAGTTTCATCAGCATAGATGTTAGGCCTCTATACATCCCTCAGCTTCAATTTCCTTTCCTTATTCCATAGTTCACCATGTTTCAACTTCCCTTTGGTGTGACTTTCATGTACCAAACTTTCCCTTTAGAAAGGTTTTCCCAAACAAGCAACATCATATCTTGGTATGGGTGGAATTGGAAAATTTGCAGGCATCCACGAGACCAGTTACACCACGAAGCAAGTATTGATGGTGGTCTTATTTTCCATAAGAACATCATCGATCCTGTAAGAATCCACGGGTAACAAGAGTTTGAATGTTTTCACTTTTATATTCCAATCAATTTGTTTGAAATATATATATATTCTCTCTTTTGTTTTTAAGTTTCCGTTCATAATTTAAGCACAAGCTCTTCACTGGTCATCAATCTTATAAGAGATGGCGAAAAGAAAATAGATATATATATATATATATATATATATATATATATATATATATATATATATATATATATCCGACGGTGGAGGTTTGTTCAATTCAAGATCCAAGGATGAAAATACCAGTATCATACAGCAAAAGAGTTAGAATGCTGATTTGGTTTTTACATATGATTTTAAAACATATGTGAGCATAATTAGTAGAAGTTTTTTTTTTTTTTGAAAAAAAGAAACCATTTTAGACTCGAACAAACGAGTACGTATCTGACTCCTTAATCTCATGCACGTACCAGGGTCGGCAATGGTGTTCTCTTGGGTGAACATGCGACCGGACGAAGAGAACTCCGACGGGCTGGAGGTCCTATTCTTCCTCGCGGCCTCCCTCAACATCTCTCCGTTCCTGGCCAATAAAGGGTCCTAAGACTAGTGTCTCCGGAGGAAGCCGCCGGATTTGTTACGTACCGCGGCCATCGAGAGATCATCTATCTTCAGGCTCTTGGCACCCGGAAAAGAGACTCTCCTTGGATTCCTTGGCTAGTGAACCAACCAGATGCAGTCGTCAGGCCAGAGAAGTAACTCATCGCCTAAGGCCACTCGACATCACAGCCATCCCCACCTAGTTCCCAAGGATGCGTCATGATCATGTCTCGAAGACTCGAACACCATTGGATCACCGCAATAACTGAAAAAATCCACATCTACTCTGAGTATTCTCATGCAGCCTTAGATTTCAAGAGTTTACTGACTATGAAAAATATAGAATTCATCTATGATTTGTATCTTCTATCACACGATAATATATATATATATATATAAATATATTTATATTAGATGGACCCCTCTGACAAGTGTATGTAACCACCACCCCCATCACTCCTCTCTCTCCTAATGATCCGGTAATCACTATCCTTATGGGCCTGTTTGGTTGCTGAGAAGTGAGCTGAAGTGAAGTGACTTCTGGGGAGTGGAGTAGAGTGAAGTGAAGTGAAGTGACTTTTAGGGGTTTCTGAGTTCTGGTGTTTGGTTGGTGTTTGAAGTGGGATATGGTCATCCCCAACTATTTAATATTTTAATATTTTCTTTATATTAAAATATTAAAAATAATACTATCTTAGATGACGTGGACCAATCACGAGGTGCCACGTGACATGTGGAATCCATTTATATTAATATTTTATTACAGTATGATATTATTAACATTATTTGCCATTTAAAACATTAAAATAATATTTTAATCTTAAAAATATTAATAATTTAATAACTTATATTAATATTTTATTTCAGTATAATATTATTAATACTATTTTAGATGACGTGGACCAATCACGAGGTGCCACGTGACATGTGGGATCCATTTATATTAATATTTTTATTACAGTATGATATTATTAACATTATTTGCCATTTAAAATATTAAAATTAAAACATTAAAATAATATTTTAATATTAAAATATTAATAATTTAATAACTTATATTAATATTTTATTACAATATAATATTATTAATACTATTTTAGATGACGTGGACCAATCACGAGGTGGCACGTGATATGTGAGACCTACTTATATTAATATTTTATTATAGTATAATATTATTAATATTATTTCCCACTTCAAATGCCACTCAAATGACTGCAGGCCAAAAAGACCCGAAGTCGAAATGGGAAGTGGCAGCTTTGGCTACAGTGATTTGGAAGTGGGGCTGAAGTCACTTCAAAAAAGTGAATTCCAGCCAATTCAGGTGAACCAAACATGCTCTATATCCAAACATAACTTGGATCAGACATCCTCGGTCTTTACGATAGAATACATATGATATTATACATATATATAATTGTTAGTTGGTATTAGTAATTGTTAGTTGGTATTGGAATGCTTTGGCCTAGACGTTCACTATCGAACCCTGTGCATTACAGCAATAATAACACCCTCTGGCTCTCTCTCTCTCTCTCTCAAAACTGCATGCATGTCGGTGAAGATAGACTCTCTCCGTGCACATGGAATGCGTGCACATGCATGCGTGGATGACATGCAGTGAAGATCGATAGACTCTCTCTGGGCTGCATGATGAAAGATTCTCTCTCTACACATGCAAATGCATGGACATCAGGACATGCATGCACGGATGACAGCTATGAAGATAGATAGAGACTCTCTCTCTCTCTCTACCTCGGGGATTCCGTCTGTGTCTTTCCTCGCCGCCCGCGTGAACGTACCCCTCCTCTTGTCACACCATTAAGCCCCCTCCATGCAGGGGTTTCCATTTCTGGACATGGTAACGCATGCCAACTAATCCAACTCGCCCAGATTCATGAACCTGGTCTTCTCTCTACCAACCCCCTCCCTGATTTGTATATTATATATTGCTCAGGTCCTCGCAAAGGTAGCACCATCTCCACGGAGTGGATTCCGGCCGCGCGCCACGGCTGGACCACGATATCTGGGGCGCATGGTGGCCGGGCGAGGAGAGACGACCACCATCCCTCCCGGCGGAAAAGGATAAGCTGCCTTCACCGGCGCATCCATCAATTGGCCGGCGATGCGCGCCCTCGTGAACGACCACCACATATGAGTCGTGATTTGTGTACGATGCATCCATTCAAGAAGGTATGCAGACCGTTCCCACGACAACCTTCTTGTCGCATGTGCTAAGAGAGGATGAACCTGCTCATGGAAGGCAACGAAGGAGGTTGTTGACGGTGGTGGAGATCAGCGGTGACCAAAGCGCCAACTTCCCGATGGGGAGGGACCAGAGCGCCGGCTTCCGGCCCGAAGCAGAGTTCCGATATCGGGGAAGAATTTGATCGGCGCACAAGGTTAGCCATCAGTGAGGCGCGAGAGGGAGAAAGAGGATATAGGTGACTGGGGCAGGGGATACACGTACTGGTTTTGATTTGAAATTTAAATCGAGAGATGGAGGAAGAGAGGGGGAGAGAGTCGGTAGGAGGGAAATGAAGATTTTACCAAGCCACCAATTTCTTATTCCGGTTTTTCTAATTGGCATTCCACATCAGTAAATTACAGCCAATGCCTGACTGCCACGTGGGGTTGGTATTTGCATCAGCATAGTATCATTCCTCTCGCCAAAAAGGGTGCGGGTCCAGAAAATTGGATGAAATGGATCAGACGTGACTTGTGATGGGTTGGGATTGGGAATGGACCCAATTGGGGTATATGGTAAGGGGCAATGTACATCTACATGTGATGTGCATGTCCTTGAAATCTACCTATCGAGTTATCTAATGGATTAAATTAACTAATTAATAGACATTTATCAATTAAATGTATAAATCATTTGATCGGTTGATGTATACCGATCGAGGAGCATGTGTAGCGTGTACGCAGATCATTACCGATCCGGGATTCCGGAACTAGATTAATGGAATTATGTAAAGTGTTTTCTTGTTAAGCTTTTCCTTTTTAGTTTCGATGTTATCCCATCTTGTATTTAAAATTTAGTTCCAAAGTTTACCTTTTTTTATATATGACTTTTGCGTCATGTATCGATGCAAGTTGGGTCAATTCTCGAATTAAAAAAAAAAAAAAAAAGGCTACGGATGCGAAGATGGAAATTTTATTGCATGAATTGGCAGTATAGGCGACTTTTAATGTCCTTCTCCAAATTCCAAATCTAAGTTTGAAGTCCTTGAAAGAAATCTAAGATATATGTGATGGATGCAAAATAATATAGAGAAGCCAAAGTTTACCACAAAATATCTAAAAAATCTAGCATCTAATCAGAATTATATATATACCTCGAGTCGAAAAATCCCTATAATATAATGTTTTTTACAGTCTACAGGGAATTTGCTAACTTGCAATGATCTCTACAATCATGAAATGCAGCTTACAAGAAGCTGGTCAAAAAGAAAAAAAAAAACATAGTTCAATGAGAGCTCATATAAATTCAATCCAAACAAACTAGAAGGCAACCAAAAATTAGTGGATACCTTGTGATGATCCTCCTCCTGTTTCACATGGGTTCTGTTAAGGATTTAAAAGTTAACCATTCAGATGATAGCAGCAGATTTTCGACAATTTTGTGACCGATCAACCTACATATATACCTTTTATTTTGTTTTGAGAAGATTTAATGAATAAACGGATCTCCTATTCAAATTAGGAAAGGACCAGTATTAGACTCGGATGTGGGTATGTGATTCAGAGGGGAGGTGGCATGGCGGCTATTCTATTACTGTGTAGCTCCTTTTTTCTCTTTACTAGCTGAAAAGCTGAATTAATAAAATAAAAAACCCTACATATATATTTTTTTTAATCAAGTTCCGCCTTCGGATTTGAGTATAGTTTCGCTTTCAAAAATTTAGAGGATGAATCTGGTGTGGTTGTTTCTCATGAACAAAACCTATGCTCACAAGGAGAAGAAGACTCCCGCCAACAATTTAGGCCATTAATGTCATTGTCTAATAATGATTTTTATTAGACTTATAAATGCTTGTTGAACATAAACTTAAAGAATAATCTAGGCACATGTCACTGCTTGCTTTAAGCAATAGACATCATAGTAATTAACTCATCAAGATGTCTTAAGTGATAGTATAAAATTGATGTATAGTGGCAACTAAGATTCCTTCATAAAAACTTATTAACAAAATACAGTTTAAAGTTGACCAACTTCATGAGTTGGATCTTTATTTTCTATAGCTTTCATTCTGTCAGTGCCTTTTATCTTTTAAATGTTTATAACTGGCTCTGCAACAACTCTAAACTCTGAGATTTATTAGTGGACACTTAGGCTTATAGTTTTAATGATCCATTGCCATTTTCTCAAGGACTCTTATTACTGTATTATTCTATGCAGGAAACTTATTAGTGGGATGGAAAATGGTAACAAAAAAGATAGCCAATTTGTTCCTTGTCAGACTGGGCCTAATTCTATTTTGTTTGATTTGGTTGGTGGATTTTGACTATGTTGTAAAGGAGCTTGGCTGTTTAGCACCCACATGTGTCTTTTTTATTTAGGGAATTATTGCATGCTAAAATTTGTTCATTTAGCAGAAAATATTTGGAATTATAGATGTGTATATTTAATTCCTTGCTAATGCTATGAAGTTGTTAGAATTCGGATTTATTCGAATTTAAAACAATAGCATGACAATTGCAAGATACCTTTAGGCGGTAATGAGCCCAAGGGCTAAGTGACCCTATTAGGAGTTAGATATAATAAATAGCTGGTGAACCGGGAGCATTCCCCTCAGTTCTCGTCACATTATCAAATTGAAACCATAGCCTAAGTGTTTCTTGAGCTAGCCAATTTGTATGCAAGTTTTCTTCACGCGGGATGTATGTAACACAAAACTCCGCGAGACTTCGTGATAGGACTCGGCGTTCCTGCCGAGTACCTAAGGCTAACTCACGCTATGAATAAACGTGGGGCTGGTTGAGTCCTAGTTATGTGGCTGGAATATTATTAGTTTGCTTATTAGTTGCTTATGATGAGTAGTTGTGTGACATTGGATTAAAAGATATGATCCAACGGTAGGAGTCAGTTTAGTTTGCTTATATCTTCTTCATTGTTGGAACTAGGGTTTTATGTTATGAAAAGTAATAAGAAAAGGGGTCTTCTTCCAGCCATTAATTGGGAGTTTGGGGTTTCCTCTGCCATCAAGAGAGGAGAAGTATCTAACACGTGAGCAGGGTCTTGTCGTCAGCGACAGGATCTTATCAAGTGGTATTAAGAGCAGGCGTTCCTACGAAGATGACGCAGAAAGATCAGATCAATGCCCTGGAATCTGATCTCACAACGGTCAAGGCTTCGCTGGAGGCCTTAGCGTCGTCCCTGCATCAACAGGGAGACAGCGTGCGCGGTTCGCTGCAACGTTTGGAGCGTTCCGCGGTTGACCGTCAACAGCTTGCCGAAGAACGACAGCTACAAGCGGACGGACGCTTGTTAGGTCTGGAAGAGGCTATGCGTGACTTGACGCGCGTCTTGGGGAAGATGAAAGTTGAATCCACCAAGGAAGAAGAACAGGGGTCAAGATCGCGCGGTAGGAGGCGGAGCCCAGGCTACCGGCGCCGCTGGCATACGCCGTCTCCAGGAAAAGACGAGTGGGATCCCGGACGGTCAGGGGTGCCAGCGCCCCGTCTGGACTTTCCAAAATTCTCTATAAATGACCCGGTGGTATGGTTGAACCGGGTAGAGCAGTTCTTTGCCATGAACGAGACCGCTGATCATCAACGGTTACAATGGGCGTCCTTTCACCTGGAACGGAAGGTTAATCAATGGTGGCAATGGCTGCAACGAGTCCACAAGGACAGCGGCGCGGAGATTACTTGGGAAGGGTTTCAGAAGGAACTGCTTCTCCGGTTTGGACCAGTGGCGCTTGTAAGGGAAGATGAAGCTCTTATGCAGCTCCGGCAACAAGACACGTTTGACAAATATTTGGAGGAGTTTGAAGGGCTGGCAAACCGAGTCAAAGGCTGGACCCAATCCGCACTAGTTGGGGCCTTTCTTAGAGGGTTGAAAGAAGAGATCGCCGACGAGGTCCGGATCTGGGAGCCAGCCACGCTGCGCGACACCATTAAACGGGCGAAGCTCATTGAAGAAAAGCTGTACAACCAGCGACGGCGGCCACGGATGGAGGTTAGTCGGCCAGCCGCAAGGCTGCCGTCGGGTGTGGGACCAACGGGGCAAGCCGTTGGGTCGGCGACCGCAGGGGGAGTACCTCTGGGAAGGCCGCGACCGACACCAGTACCGCCAGGACGGGGAAACTCAAACGTGCGGCGCTTGACGTGGGAGGAGATGCAGAAAAGGAGGGAAAAAGGGCTCTGTTTTAATTGTGATGAGAGGTTCACGCCCGGCCATAAGTGTCAGAAACCACAGGTTCTATGGATTGAAAAGGAGGAGGATGATCAGGGAGAAGGGAATGCAGAGGAGAACGCGTGGGAACCCGACGTCGACGTATATGCGGCAGAGATACAGAATGATCCAGCTATTTCACTTCATGCATTGACAGGGTATTCCGGACCACGGACAATGCGGGTAACAGGCCGAGTAGGGAAGCAACGGATTACGGTGCTGATTGACAGTGGTTTCACGCATAACTTCATCAATGAGAGGGTTGCGGAGAGACTGGGTTTAGCGGTGACGCCAATCAAAGAATTCGCAGTGAAGGTGGCTAATGGAGAGCGTCTGCAGTGCCGGGAGAAATACGAGAAGGTGCCAATAGTGTTACAAGGGTATGCCTTCTTGACTACCCTCTATGCTATTCCCTTAAAAGGCTTGGATATTGTGTTGGGGGTGGATTGGTTAGCACGGCTGGGAGACGTGGTGCATAATTGGGACAAGATGACCATGTGCTTCATGCAAGGAGAGGCGCGGTACACCATTGCGGCGGACAAGGGAAGCTCACCTCAGATCACAACCAGCTGTATGATTGAGCGTGAGTATAGAGGGGGTGGTGAACTATTTGCATTACAAGTAGAGCCATTGGAGATTGGGGGACGTTCTGGGCAGTCTGCGCCACCACCAGAAGTCCGGCAGTTACTGGAGGAGTTTGCATCAGTTTTGGAAGAGCCCAAGGACTTACCGCCGTGGCGGGAACATGTGCATCGTATTCCATTGGTGGACGGGGCTGGTCCGGTGAATGTACGTCCGTACCGATACGCACATTACCAGAAAAATGAAATTGAACGCCAGGTGGCAGAGATGTTAAAATCTGGCCTCATTCGACCCAGCAACAACCCCTTCTCATCCCCGGTCCTGTTGGTAAAAAAGAAGGATGGAACTTGGCGTTTCTGTACAGATTACCGAGGATTGAATGCAGTGACTGTCAAGGACCGGTTTCCAATTCCCACTGTGGACGACATGCTGGACGAACTGCATGGGGCACAATATTTCTCGAAGCTAGATTTGAGGGCAGGGTATCATCAAATACGAGTACATGATGACGACATTCACAAGACGGCGTTCCGTACTCACAGTGGCCATTATGAGTATGTGGTTATGCCATTTGGGCTATGCAACGCACCCTCGACATTCCAGGCGGCCATGAACAACCTCTTCCAACCTTACTTACGACGGTTCATCCTGGTATTCTTCGACGACATATTAGTCTACAGCAAAACATGGAATGACCATCTACAGCACCTACAGGTAGTTATGAAAATCTTGGCTGCTAATAAATTTTTTGTCAAGCCCTCGAAATGTGTATTTGCAGAGAGAGAAGTGGAGTATTTGGGCCATGTTATCTGTCAGCAAGGAGTGCGGGCCGATCCTAAAAAAGTGGAAGCAATTCAGCAGTGGCCGGCGCCCAAGTCTGTGACGGCATTACGGGGATTTTTAGGACTGACAGGTTATTACCGGAAGTTCGTCCAGAACTACGGAAAGATGGCAGCACCCTTAACGAAGCTATTAAAAAAGGGCCAATTTGATTGGAGCACAGAGGCCGGGGCGGCCTTCGAAGCTTTGAAGGCAGCTATGTCATCAACTCCAGTACTGGCACTTCCAGACTTTACTGAGACGTTCGTAGTGGAGACGGATGCGTCGGGGGCAGGCATCGGCGCCATCCTCATGCAGAAAGGGAGACCAATCGCCTATCTTAGTAAAGCTATCGCACCGACCAAGGCGTCATGGTCCGCGTATGCCAAAGAAATGTTGGCAGTGATGGAGGCGGTTCGGGTATGGCGACCATATCTTATGGGTCGCAGGTTTATCATTCAAACCGACCAGAGAAGCTTGAAATATTTCTTGGAAGAACGAGTAGTGACGCCGGAGCAACAGAAGTGGGTATCAAAGTTACTGGGTTATGAATATGAGATCCGGTTTAAACCCGGACGGGAGAATGCAGCCGCAGATGCTTTGAGCCGTAGAGAAGAAGACTCCGAGCTCCAAGTGATGACTTCACCCACGGCCGCCGTCTGGGAGGAACTGAGGGCGGAGAACCAGCGGAATGCATACTTGAAAGGACTCCACAAAAAGCTGACGGAAGTAGCAAAGGGTGCAGCAATCAGCAGGGGTGAAGAGGGCGGTGAGCAGGCTGCAGGAAATGAAGGATCCAGAATAGGGGAAGCTAGAGTAGAGCACTCGGAAGCAGGGGAATCAAAGTTGGCAGTAAAAGATGGCATGATCTGCTGGGAGGGGAGGATCGTGGTGCCGCCTGGGTCCGTAATCAAACAACAACTGCTAAGGGAGTTCCATGATTCCCCTATTGGCGGTCACTCCGGAATTATGAGGACCTACAAACGCCTGGCGCAGAATTTTTGGTGGGAAAACATGCGTCGAGAAGTTAAGGAATATGTGATGGCATGTGATGTGTGTCAGAGAAATAAAATTGACACCCGAAATCCAGCTGGCTTGCTACAGCCTTTGCCCGTTCCAGAGCAGGTTTGGGAAGAGATAACAATGGATTTCGTGGAAGGTTTACCAAGATCCTCGGGTATGGATGTAGTGATGGTAGTAGTGGACAGATTAACTAAATACGCCCACTTCATTCCGTTGTCTCATCCTTATACAGCAGCCAAGGTAGCCACAGCCTTTGTGCATCATATTGTGCGCCTACATGGGCTGCCGAGTTCCATTATTAGTGACAGGGACCGGATATTCATGAGCCATTTTTGGCGAGAGTTCTTCAAGATGCAAGGGACTCAACTGAAAATGAGCACCGCCTATCATCCACAGACGGATGGACAAACGGAAGTTGTTAATCGCTGTCTCGAACAATATCTCAGGTGCTTTGCTAGTCAGCGACCGAAGGAGTGGATGGGATTCCTACCTTGGGCGGAATATTGGTACAACACTACTTATCATAGCTCAACAGGAATGACTCCTTTTGAAGCTCTATATGGCCGGATACCACCAGGAATTCCCCAGTATCTGACGGGGGCTTCACCAGTGGCAGATGTGGATCGGGAGTTGCTAGACCGTGATGAGGTGCTACGGCTTCTGAAAGATAACTTGCATAAATCCATCAACCGGACCAGACAAATAGCAAATGTGAAGAGGCATGAGGAAGCATTTGAAGTGGGAGATTGGGTGTTCCTGAAGTTGCAGCCATATAGACAGAGTTCTATTTTTCGTCGAGTGCATTAGAAGCTTTCAAGTCGGTATTTCGGGCCCTACCAGATCATTGAACGGGTTGGCCCTGTTGCGTATAGATTGGCTTTACCTGAGGAAGCAAAAATGCATCCGGTGTTTCATGTTTCACTGCTCCGGCGAAGAATTGGCCAAGAAACTCCTCCTGAGACGGAGGTACCGCCGTGTTCAGAAGAAGGAGTTCCGATCTTACGGCCGCAGGAGATTCTGGAGTACCGCTGGGTGAAGCAAGGGCGCCGATACGTAGCTGAAGCCTTGGTACGTTGGTCACATCTCAGCCAGGAAGACGCCACATGGGAAGAGATCGACGTATTGCGACAACAGTATCCTGCTTTGGACCTTGAGGACAAGGTCAGTCTTCCAGGGAGGGAGGATGATAGGACTCGGCGTTCCAGCCGAGTACCTAAGGCTAACTCACGCTATGAATAAACGTGGGGCTGGTTGAGTCCTAGTTATGTGGCTGGAATATTATTAGTTTGCTTATTAGTTGCTTATGATGAGTAGTTGTGTGACGTTGGATTAAAAGATATGATCCAACGGTAGGAGTCAGTTTAGTTTGCTTATATCTTCTTCATTGTTGGAACTAGGGTTTTATGTTATGAAAAATAATAAGAAAAGGGGTCTTCTTCCAGCCATTAATTGGGAGTTTGGGGTTTCCTCTGCCATCAAGAGAGGAGAAGTATCTAACACGTGAGCAGGGTCTCGTCGTCAGCGACAGGATCTTATCACTTCGGCTCATCGACCATATTTCCTGCATCACTTACCTTTAGGCAGTACACTTGAATATTTTGTTTTCTGATTAAAAAATCAGGCCTGATTGCAAAGTCCAAGAAGTCATGGATACAAAAATTATTAGTAATCTCGTACGAATATATAATTAATTAAATCGACAGCAAGAGAATGACTCACAAGGCTAAATAAGCTATGGTCTTTGCTTAAAGAATAAAATAATTAGGTAACCAACCAAGGATAAAATTCAAAGGGGAAAACAAAATTACTTTGAATAACTCAGAAAGTTGAATGACCTAAACCTAATCAGTCATGATTAATCAACAATGAGTTAATGTGTTAATGATGCAAGCAAAAAGGTGAGTTTGGTTTAGGAAAAGGTGTGAATAATTCCATATCCCACCTGCATTATTCCATGTTGTTCACCCAACTTTGTTAGGCATAGGTTGTGAAGTGATGGATACTTCCTACCAAAACCTCTCATTATTTGATAGATTAAGACCAATCAGCTTAAGCTTGCTTCTCTTTAAAGACATGGAAAATAGGATGGAGGGGACCAAAAAAAAATTAATTCCTACATATAAAGAACACACCAAAGAAACCTTGCTCAAGCTTCAATCACCAAAATAATTGTGGAAGCAAATTTTGCATGTATGTATATATCTGTCAAAATAGTCTTAATTGCTTAAATATCCTTTAAATTTGTTAATTTGCGTTTATACTGTTCAAAAACTCTGTTTTTTGCAAATATGCCATATTGCCATTTGACCATTTTGAACTTGACTGGTGTGATGAGCTTGAAATGACTGAAATACACTTTTGGTTTTCACAGGGGTATATATATGTTTTTTTTTTTTTTTTGCATTCTTATGAAAAACATAATCTGGGTTTTAGGGTTCCTTACTCGTGGGTCTTTCCTCTTGGATCTGAGCTTCCTAAGTGCTTTCTTTTTTGTTTATAGTTTCCTCTGTCTGTCTTCTTGGTGCTAATTTTTGTTGTTGTTTCCTTAGCTTCTATGGATAGTTCTTTGTAACATTGTGCTAGCCTTTTTTAGACTGATCTAATAATAAAAAAAAACTAGATTTTTAAGGAGGCGGATTATGTAAAATGGGGAGCAAAAATGAACGTGCAAAATATGACAAAAATGTCGCACACTTTTGAAGGTAGTTGAGCAATAGCACTCTCCCATACCCTTAAACGAAAAAAAAGGCACTTTAAGTCATTTCATAACTCAATGATCAGACAATATACAGCCAGATTAATCATAGTATTATTTACACAATAAAAAAGGACATTTGAAGGACACAACATACAATTAGTGATTTCAGTATGGAATTTAGGCAATTAATATTGAATTTTCTTTTCGTCGATAAATTCTACAAAAAACATTTCAAATTAAAAATACACATGAATTTGTTTTATATAAAAAAGCCCACTAATAATAAGTGGAAGGTGCATTTCCATAGAGAGTTTATATTCTACAAGAAAGCAATGCAAGATATGAGATTAAAGAATAGTTTGGAGTTGTTTGTGGGGATGAAGGGCCCAAAGGAACATGGAGTCTCCCTCTCAATCATAGTCTCTCAGGGCAACCCCTCAACAACTGCATGCTTAGCCAACCCCCTCTCAAAACTTAAAACTAAAACCTCTGACTTCAAAGCAATAAAGCCATTTAAAAAAAAAATGGGAGCAGTTCTCACGCCTTCTTTTCTCTTCTCACCATTGCCAGCCAGGTCTCATCTCTCTCTATTCCTCTCTTCTATCTCCCTCTCTCTCTCTCTTCTATCTCCCTCTCTCCATTGGTGGTTCTGTACAGAGAGATGCCTCCAAGAGGCTATGTTTTGATCTTTGTTTTCTGGGCTCTGCTCACAGTCATCACCCCAACTTTGATCTTATGGTCAGCATCAGAGAAACCCAACATGGATTCTCACAGTAAGACATGATTTCATAGCTAAATGCTGGGTTTTTTTTTTTTCTTCTTCCAATTTTGGTTATGGTTTTCTCTCTCTAAGTTGAATTAGAAGCCTTTTGGTGATGTAGTAGTGGAGGCAGTGGAGGCAGTGAAGGAGGTCAAGGCAAGGAGGATGATGGTTTACTTGGAGAAGAACCATGCAATGAACAGAACGGCACCGGCCCCGGCACCGGCACCCGATCCTGAGACAGGGGATGCTGCTGATGATCAAAGATAGGATGAGAATTTTCTCTCTTTCCTCAGATTCTTTTTCTCTTCATTGTGATTATAGAAGAAGGTGGATTTCTAAGAATAATATGATGAGAAGGGTGATTAAATTAGGTAGGTATCACCTCCACCACTTTCTGTGGTTTTACTGAAACTACATTGAATTTGTATTCAAAGGACTCCATAATTATTCAGAACATCCTCTTCTTTGATCTTCTTTCCAATGTCTTTGTTAAATTCAATTGAGAAACTTATGACAATGCATTGATTTCTTCTTCTTTTTCCCCTTTTTTTTTTCTTTTGGCTTGCAAATTGCAATGATGTCTACAGGAATCCAATCAGAAACATATCATGCAAATCCGAATTAAGTAGTTTGAGAGAGATGAGCTTTGCTTGTGCAATTAGACATGTCTAATGGCCCCATACAGGCTGTTACATCCATTGTTCTGGAAGAGAGAGAGAGAGAGAGAGAGAGAGAGAGAGAGAGATCTAGTATTATGATAACAACTACTGGTAAACAGTTGTTTGGCTGTCAGTTTAAAGAACTAAAACTAGCATTAAATGGGAAAGGTCAACAGGAATCTTTAGGAGAAGACAGAAACAGGCTAACAGCATGTAGGGATAAGGGAGAAAGAGGATGTTAAGACATCGTTTGGCATGGGAAGAGGACAAGCCCTTGTTCCTATACTTATTTTTAAACATTTTTTTTATTTAAAATAATTATTACTCATTTATTGTTATTTTATTTATTATTATTATTATTATTATTTCTTATTCAATATAATTATTATTTTTTTATTTTTATTTTTTTTAATTTCAAAATCTCTTAATCCGGAATAACCTAATCCCGATTTGGCACGGATTCGAGGGTTCTTGATCATTACCGATACTTTTTCAATGTCTTCTCCTTATGCATAAAAGCTTGCTGAAATAAATAGATAATGTATGTATGTGTGGATAGAAAAATGAATATATATATATAGAGGAATTTTCAAGGTAAAACTAGTTTTACAAGTATCTATGTCAAAATCCAATCGTGACCGTCCGATCGGATCGGACGGTCACGATCAAAATCATGGCTATTAGTATAACCTGCTTCCCTGCTTCCTCCCCCGAGCTCCTTAGCATCGCCTCGGCAATGGCGCACGCTCCACCGTCCCCGCATCCCTCCTCCGATCCTCCGGATCCCCGGCATCCCTCCTCTCCACCGGAGCGCCGGTCCCGGCATCCCTCCTCCAGCGTCCCGGCATCCCTCCTCCTATCCACCGGAGCGCCGGTCCCGGCATCCCTCCTCCAGCGTCCCGCGACCAGCGTGCGCCGTTGCCGCATCCTCCCGTGCCCTAGAGATCGCCGCCGTCCCGAGCTTCTTCACCACCGCCTCCCCGAGCTCCCCTCCCCTGAGCTTCTTCGCCACCGCCTCCCCCGAGCTCCCCTCCCCTGAGCTTCTTCGCCACCGCCTCCCCTGAGCTTGGGCAGCACCGCTCGTTGTATCGGCGTCATCCGAGTAAAGCCCGCCAGTTCCAAGATTTCTGAGATCCGGCTTGAGATTCCAAGACCCCGGAATGTTTGATGGTAGAGCAACATCAAAAATGTGGTTAGCAATGTGGCCGTGAAGGACAAGCCGGTGTTCAGTACATCGCCGGATTCCGATTTCCTTTAGAGTTGGCGGTGGAGGTGGATCTATGGGACGGCGGCATAAATTCCTTTGTAAATTATGCCTTATTTTGTATGTAATTTTCACTTCTATTCTTTAAAATTGTGTGATATGATTGTAGAATTAGCAATGGTGTGTAGATGGATCATGGATGGTGGAAAAGGATACATATATCACAGCTGCTATAAGTTCTGGTTTCAGATATGAATGGTAAAGCCAGACCTGGAATATAACAAATTGGAGCTGAATTAAGGGCATCTGTTATGAATAATGAAGCGTTCTGTTATGTATATTATTCACTTGCATGAAGAAAATTCAGCTGATTTAGTTGTCCAACATTTCTTATCTGGAACAGAGGTTGTGTCTAAGGTGTATGACCAATGACTGATTTCTTTAGCAGGATGTATTGGAAATCATCTCTACAGAGGTAACATCCCCCTCCACTTATGGAGCTTTGAGCTTTCATCAAGTCAAGCCAATTAGGTATCTAACTGGACTTGAATCAAATCAAATTCAATGCATATCTTTCCTTAATTCTTGACTGGAAGACTTCAGAAGAAGACTGCACCAATATGATGGGTTGCAATCCAGGCCGATACTCACTTACAGTAGGCGCGGCAAGCGACAGCTAGATCCAGGCCCCAGCAATCCCAATTAAGGCAACAACATAGCTTGGTAATAAGCAGCAGAGTTTATGGCAGCAGAGCTTATGGAATAACTGCTGATTAATTGATTTAGTTTGCTCTTTAGGGAAGAACACTTTAGTTAATGACAGAGCAATTGCTGTGTAACTCTCCAAATCGAGAGAAGTGTTCTTTATTAATAGATGTAATGCAGTACATGGGGAAATCAATGAATATTACATCTTCCTTCCTGCATTCTTCTTCCTCCTGATTCTCTGCTACTTCCTCCAAGCCATAAAGTCCTCTTCTACAGCTCCTCTGTTCCCTTCCGCCAACTCCACTCTTTATAGGACCTGCACCCATTAGTAGTTCCTATCACAATATAGTATCTTGTTGGCATGTTGTAATTGCCCAAAAATCCCTCTCCCGCCACCTCAATTAGTTCTCATGCCAGCTAAAATCTGTCTCAGCATCCACACAAGGTAAAACAATACACATATGAACACTCACTCAGGAAAAAAATATTAGTTTTCTAAGGAATCAATGCATTGTCTTTTGTGACTAATATATGTGTATTACTCATTGACCCAATTGTTTAGTTTGAAGGACAAATGGTGAATTAAGACAGAAAAATGAGGAACTTGGTGCACATCAGTGCCTGCGAAAAGCCCTGCTAATCCAATCTTTATCTCAGCAAAACAGAGCAGATTAGATTAGGGGTCCAGTTAGCAGCTATAGGCGTCTATAGCTAAGCTCCTCAAGGAGCACCATCCAATCACTTCCTTTACTACTTCTGCTAACCTCTTCATCACTAATTATAGTTGATGCAGCTGCTACTGGTGGTTCACGTCTAAGATTCCAGACCAAAGCTCTCCTCTACTGGAAATCCTATTCTGGAGCATATCCAGTTCTATAATGTTGAAGATGGCAAAGAGATACAATGTATCACATTGATCATTAGGCCCCCTACATTCCGGGGTCTTGGAATCTCAAGCCGGATCTCAGAAATCTTGGAACTGGCGGGCTTTATTCGGATGGCGCCGATACAACGAGCGGTGCTGCCCCTCTCTCTCAGAGGCGGTGGCGAAGAAGCTCAGGGGAGGGGAGCTCGGGGGAGGCGGTGGCGAAGAAGCTCAGGGGAGGCGGTGCCGAAGAAGCTCGGGACGGCGGCGATCTTTAGGGCACGGGAGGATGCGGCAACGGCGCACGCTAGTCGCGGGACGCTGGAGGAGGGATGCCAGGACCGGCGCTCCGGAGGAGAGGAGGAGGGATGCCGGGGATCCGGAGGTCGGAGGAGGATCGGAGGAGGGATGCGGGGACGGTGGAGCGTGCGCCGTTGCCGAGGCGATGCTAAGGAGCTCGGGGGAGGAAGCAGGGAAGCAGGTTATACTAATAGCCATGATTTTGATCGTGACCGTCCGATCCGATCGGACGGTCACGATTGGAGTTTGACATAGATACTTGTAAAACTAGTTTTACCCTGAAAATTCCTCTATATATATATACCTAAGGTTGCAATTTTGTCTTTGGCACATGTACCATTGCTGAGGCAGGGAGAATATACCCTATCCTATAAAGCAGTGGCAGACACACAAAAAGGGTCCCAACCCTTTAGCATAAACTAACTAACAGCAATGAGATCTTTTCATGATTATTATTAATTATCACACTTTAGTTCTTACTAATGGCAAACATATCAGCTACGCCTTATTCTACCTTGGTGATGACATCTCTTGTCTAATTGTTTATGTTGCTCTGTTTTCCAAAATGATATTTGAGTTGTGACATAAATTCAGAACATAAGTTTGGGAATCAATTTTCATTTGTATCTGTTATTTTTTTCCTGTTATGAGCATAAGGACAAGACAGTAGATGAAAATAACTACCAAATAAGCCTATGTTTGGTACGAAAATGAGTTATTCTGGATTAAGGGATTTTGGGGTTAATAAATTTTGAAAAAAAACGGGAATAAAATAATAATGATTACTTGAAATAAGAAAAAATAAAATAATGCTAGTAGATGAAATGGTGATAAATATATAATGATTATTTAGGATATGAAAAAAACTGTTTAGAATAAATATGAGACCAAACATGGGCTAAACATCTCTACCTGATATAATTGTTAATGGCTATCAAAAATTTCTAAGGGACATATTGTATGAGGATTTATTGGATCACACCTGATTGGTTAGTTCCCTGGAATTAGGCCACATGGACCACTCGATGCAGAATTTTACTTGTTTTCTGTTCACGCATTCCTCAAGTCACCCGGTTCATTCTCACTTCAACGATCCTAAATGCCAAAATCAAACAAGATCAACAGATTCAACGTCATTCGATATGGTTCAACAGATGCTAAACTTGACAATTTGGAATTAACTAGATTCGCGAAATCTTTGACATATATCACCACATCCCTGGATTTAGACCGCCAAAGGCGCCTTGAAAGCATGAGCCTGATAAAATTATGAGTCATGTTATATGCACAATCGGTTTCACTAAGTGCACCTGTTTTTCTAAGTGCACAGGACGCGATTTTTAAAGCACTGTCGAATGTTAAGTGCATCGTGTACGTTTTTTGATATATCCCGTTATTATCCTTTAATTAAGAAACGTGGTTTACTATATGAGTAAAGAGGCGGAATCCCTCCTCTATCGCTAAACCCCCCTCTATCGCTAAACCCTCTCCTCCGGCACTGCCTCCTCTCGCGGTAGCTCTTCCCCCTGAGCTATTCTCCTGTCCTACCACCCGTGAACCCATCCGGCGCCAGCTCCTCCTCCTTATTTTCTCTTGACTCGGCGCTAGGTCCTCCTTCGACGTTACCTCACCGGCGTGCCTCCTCGGGCTCTACCTCACCGGCGTGCCACCTCCTCCGGCGCTACCTGACCAGGGTGACTCCTCGTCGAGATCCGAACACGGCAACGAGCGGAAGAGGTACCTTTCTCGCTCTCATCCCATCTCCCTCTCTCGCTCTCTTGCATTGCAGCTTAGGGTTTCGAAACCGGATTCTTTTACGAATTCCCTCATGCACTTGAAGGTCTTTGATATTGCTAATTATCTGGGATAGGAGAGACCATCATGTTTCTATTAAATGGTTGAGTATGCTTGGAAATGATTTTCCTGACAAATATAACTTGCGAGGGTGCTTTGGCTCTTCACTTGCTGGCGTTAAAGTTTCAGCCAGATTTTTTCTACTGTGCTGGAGAGTCCTACAGGCTGTTGATTTGATTTTAGGGAGTTAGGATTGCAATGCCATGTTAGAAGCATGAAGAAGGATTTGAGGTAAGATCGGTGGATTTTGAAATCAATCAGAAAGAAGGGGAAGAAGGATAAAGAATGATTGCAATGCCACGAAGAAGTGCAGAAAGAAGGGGAATAATTGAAATAATAGGAAAGCATATGGGGGAAAAGTTTTCAAGGGGCTAGGTCTGAAATCAATCAATCTACAAAAAAGTAGGGCAGAGGATGATGAAAGAAGTATTCACCACTTGATAGCAGTGAGAGAGAAACAAATGATGAGGAGAAACCTGCCTTGACATTGATAAGATTGAAATCAATTTAATCATCACTTGATTAATCCAAAGCACAACAAATCTAGTTTTAATCATACGTGAAGAATAACAACCTTTTGCCAGGTCTGGAACTGTCTTTGCTGTAGGGTGGACTAAAAGTATAAGCACCCTGTATATGATCGAGCCATCTAAAATCAGAACTGTTGAACTCAGTTTGTGTTGCTTGTAGGCTATCTCACATTGTTTACAGGATTGGCATCTTATACATCCTTTAGATCCTGATTTCGTTCATTTTATGTTACCTAGTTTTCCAAGGGCCGGTATCATATTTCTTCATTTTAGATGTGCTGATTTGGCTCATGAAAAATATAACTTATAAGTTTCTTTCATATTCACTTTCATTCTGAGGAGGAAGAAGCACCCCACTAAACCATCTGTTTGGGACTAACTTGTGGTAGACGGATGTGCAGTGCATATTGAACTACCGTTTGGTGGGTGTAGCAGCTATGGGGTTACGGTGAAAGTCCAAGTGTTGCGTGACGACATGTGCGAAATGCACATAGTCAGTTTGGTTTTGATCGTTGTTGTATCTGAATTTTTTGTAATTGGAAACGGTGTATTCACAAAAAAACTACAATGCAAGGCTTGATAGCCATCATGTATGTCTCTGTTAAACTTTGAATTTGACTTTATGAGATGAGAATATTTTTTATGATGGTGTAACACTGTCAGTCAAATGTGGAATGAGACGGTGCTCAATTGGAATGGGTTGTTTTATGTAGCCTTAGTTGCCGCGACACTCATCATTTGAGCATGTTTCGCTTTATATACATGCCCCATTCTTCTCACCCACGGGTATACGATATCCCTGGCCTTTCGTCATTTGTAGTGTTAGATGCGCACATTTTACAATCGCACTTTCTTAAGTCTGTTGCGTGAGTTAGAACTTTTACATTCGCACCACTTTTGTTAAAATGTTGCTCTAATGTTTGTTCATTGTCACAGACATGAATGCACATGTCTATCGCCCAGTCAGGTGTAACAGCCGTTGTTACATGCAAGCGGTTGCAGATATCATCAAGAACTGCATAAATGATAGACATCTGTCGGTTGTCGCTCGGACTCCTTTCGAGGCCCTGTTTGACGAGATCCTCCTTTCATGGCGGCACGGAGCGTCCTTTCAGCTGGGTCCTAGGCTCGTCAAACTTACGGCTTTCGAGACTGCGCTCATTCTTGGCCTTTCGACAGGGCGCCAACCCATTGCTTTTGATCCGAGGACGGATCCAGGCCACCGGCAATCGAAACCCAAAGTTGACCTGCCGCTTTGGGTTACAAGGCATGTACAGGCTGGTGAGACGCTCAATAGGTTGTGCCTTGAGCGAGTGATTCATAGCCTCGCTGGCTCGGACGAAGCAGACGATGTGGAGGACACTATCCGGTTTTTTGTACTTTTCATCTTCACTGGCGTACTGTTTGTGAGGAGCAACTACACCTGCCCGTCGGAGTTAGCGACGTATCTGAGCGATCTTGAGGGCAGTTGGGTCTATGACTGGGCTGGTGCTGTACACCGGCATCTGCTAGTTTGCTTGTCCCTGACGGCTCCAGAGTTGGCAAGCCGTAAGAAAGCTCTTGAGGGTGTTCAGACGAGAGGGAGGGCCACAGATATATATATCTAAACGGTTGTCCCTTCGTGCTCAGGCGACATCCGATTTGAAGAAACTGACAGCACAAAGGGTCCGTCGGCATGGCATTTCTTCTTTAACTAGGAAAAACACCAGACGAAGTCGCAGTTTCCCAGGTGAAGCCACTAGCCCAAACTAGAGCAAACATGGAGTCAATTTGATCGTGGGTTTTAGGTGCTCGTGCGACACGTTCATCAGCATTTCATTGTACTTCGTGGATGAGGAGCTCCTGTCACACGTTCATCTCCCTGCAAAAGATTGCAAAACAGCAATATCACTTAATATACTTGCAGAAAAGAACACCAACTGCAATAGAAGAAAAGAACATGATTACATCAGCTTTTTAGACCCCGTTAGACGAAGAAATTTTCATAGTAAATTTCTAAGCAGCAGCTAACAAGGATGCCGACGTTCCTCTTCAACCCTATACGATGTAAAAATTGATCGACACATCAGTTTGCGGTTAGACGGTCAACAGCAGATCAAGTACATACAAACTATAAAGAAACCACTGAGTCGGACAAGAAGACACAAACATTGTCACATCTCGGAGACATCGCCGTCAATTTCAATACTTTCCCTTGTGGCGACGCCGGGGCCCATGATATCCAGGAAATGTTTGATATTCTTCTCGTATGTATCCTAGCCTACAGCAGAATCACGACGATTCTTCTTCCAGGTGCTGGCTATGGGTGGCATGGGACATCCCGGCTGCATGTAGAGCATCACGAAGTGACCACCATTGACAAACCCAACAACGATGATCTTGTGCATAAGGGTCGGCTGTGGAGGACTCCTTAGCGGTAAGAAAGTCAGGCATTGCCTTGCTGAAATGTGGAGTAGCACAACATCGTACCGGGAAGCTATAAGCGGACCCATATCTGGCATAGTCATCCACCCATCGGTAGGAGGGAAGTCCTCATAGTAAGCCAACCTAGTTGCGATCTCTGCAACCCTCATTTCCCCCTCATGATATACATCACAATACTCCTTCCTGAATGCCATCAACTCACAACCAAGTTCCTTCCTTATCTGGACCCAGTTGTCCTCACCGTAGCCCAGCAGCCCAGCAATTGCTCTAAAACCACAGTTACCGTCATGTTTAACATCTTTGACATGCATTATGTATGGCCTCAACCCTTCTGGAAACTGCGATAGATAATCATTACGGAAACAAGTAGAAGCTACGCAGCCACGAGTCCGAATCACTCACCCCTTTGGCTTGCTTTCTAGCTTTGCCTTTGTCTTGCTCATCACAGCGGCACTAAGGCCCACAGGACATGCAGTGTTATTTACAGACTGGGAGTTGCTACCATTGCTATCATTGAAGGAGGGGGCATATTCAAAGGCAGATGAGTCACGTCGGGTGGATTTTAGAAGCTTCGTCGCTTTCGCACTCAGGCGACCACGTGTACGTGTCTTCACCTCTTGCTCTATCAAAGGAGTACATTGTGGTTCTTCTAGCTCCATTAGTTTCCTTAGTAGATGAATCTTCCCACCATTATCCAATGTCGCAAACCTTTTGTCTATGCGTTCAAGGGAACCTTTGCATGAAAGGCTTGGTTCCTCTTTGGGAGGTGTTGGCAATAGATCAAGCTTCCGCCAGTGGCGATATATGCATGACAGCGGTATGGCCCGACCTTCTCGCTTGTATTCAGCAATCTCATGGGCACAGGGTAAGCCATGAGTACGTCGGACTTGACATCCGCACGCAACATCGTCTGGGCCAATAGAATCCGCTCTTACTGACTCTGTGTGCACAATTATAAGTGCGTCCCTGGAGATTAAGCCCCTCAGCTCCCGGAAAACTGCTGGCTTGAAATTGTGTTGCGCGATATACTTGCTCTTCTCAAAAGAAGCAATGACCTCTGTGCGCTGAAGCTCGAGTAGGGTATTGATCGTCGCCCAAGAGGAGACAAAACTGCAGTTAGATGTCCCCAGATGCCGCTTCAGCTTCGCATGTGCACTCTCGACTCTGTTCGTAGTTTCATTATCGAAGTGCATATAGTGACGTGTCCAAGCAGTCACAAACAGCTCCTTGTACTTAACCAACCACGAGTCCTTCACGTAATCAACAGCAACCCTGTACCCGCAGAAAGATCTCTCCAAGGCTTCAACATTTTGAAAAAACTCATTCTCAGTGGGAGACCAAACAATTAGTTCCCAGCTCACCAAAAAAGATTTCCATTTCACTGATGTCTCGAACAATTTTTTGCAATTTGCTGCTATGTTCTTGTTTATGTGCCACATGCAAAGCATGTTGTTGGTCATGGGAAACACGGTCCGCACAGCATTCATCAAGCCCAAATCTCTGTCAGTCACAATAACACGAGGTAGCATGCAACCCTCCAACATTGTCTTCAACTTGTCCATGGCCGATGGGAAGGTGCCCTCCTTCTCCGACTCAAGGTACGCAAAAGCGCCTGCAAACGTGTGGCCTGTTCTCCAGCGAACATCATATAAAGGACATGTCAAATGCATTCAACAATGGATTCACACTGAAGCTACAAAGCGAGTGATTCATAGTTTGCTACCGTCGATGTCACTCCAACTATCTGCAATAGGGGAAGACGGTACTTGTTGGTTTTGTATGTACAGTCCATAATTAGGACCTCGGGGAAGGCACGCAACAACTTGATGGAATGCGGGTGTGCCCAGAATATACTACGAACAACTGATGTGTCATCGTCACTCGTATGCCACTCCATGTAACCATAGGCATGTAGTTGTCCCAAGAGTTGTTGCATCTCTGACCTGCCTGCTCTATCGAGAACTCTGTGCTTCCGTCTAGCATTGTACACGTGTCTCATAGTCGAGACATTCAATCCATTCCTCTGCTTCAGAGTGTACAATATCTCCCTGGGCTTTACTAGACTCTTCGACATATCGACCAGGACTTGCTGCTCTTCTTCTGATAATCTCCCTGCGTACGAATGGCCTTCAAGATGAAGGGCGGGTGGGTGGTTATGCACCCCGCATTCCACCCTGACCATCCATTCGTCGTTGCTTGCAAGCTTCACTCCTTGGAGTTGGAAAGGGCAGCCGCATTTCTTTGTGCCACAGGTTTTCCTCCGTTTCGCTTGTGCATTCTCCGGGTTCTTCCTCCACTGTTTTGAGTCCCTATATTCGCCGCTCCTCTCACATGCTAAGGTGAGTCTTGATTTTCTGCCAGGAGCCCCAGCCTGCGAGTTTTTCACGACTATGACTGACCCATTCTGCCTCCCGACTTCCTACGTCCATTGGATAAGAGATTGTCGACTGTAGAATATCTGCATGTAGTGAAAAACCCAAGAGTAAGAGTATTATCTACAATTTTTTTGATGGAGATGAATTGTAGATATGCATACCAAAGTGGTCGTGAAATCAGTCGTATGATCCGCAATAATAGCGGTTCCAATACCACTACCAGCAGTGGACGCATCGTCCTGCACAGTACGTACAACATGTATTAAGTAATAGTCACTGAATCAGGTTCTTACAATGCCTATATAGGATGGACTACATTGGATGCATACTTTGCAATTATTTACGCCCTTTCTAGTGTTGCTTCTAATTGGCACTAGACGTGAAAGTTGAGCAAAGGTTTCATGCAAGTACAATCTTCCACGATGCGCTGTACTTGCAACCCATGTCAAGTGATGACAGGGGGTAAGATAGCAGTTTCGAACCCTTGCTTCTTCCCTTGGTATACGATCGCAAAATAACAAATGAACATGCACTCATAAAAAGGTAGATTCGCAAATTATAAACAACATGAAAAATAGGAAAATATATGATGCAATCACATATATGCTTATGCCCCCTCCCCATCCCTGTACCCCTTGTCATGTGACGACAAGGGGTAAAATTCACAGTTTCAATAGCAATGATTTCTCGCACAAACATATCAGTACATGCGCACAAAAATACCGGTGCATGCACACATTATAAGCAACATCAAACAAGGAAAATATATGACCATTTCGACATAGCTGTTCGGAAGAACAGCTATCAAATATGCACTGCTCTATTGTCATCAGCTGCTTGAACCTTAATTCTCGTCATATCAAACAGCAAAAATGGGGAAAACTTGTACCCATCAACAGCAACAAAGCGAGGAAAAGAAGTACCTTTGGCGCCGGCATTTCGTGGGACTGGTAGAAGGAGTAGTTATCTGAACTCATCTTTCGCTAGATACTGCTCCAGAGGAGATGAGACGTACGAGGGTTTGTGAGGACCAGTGGTGCGGTCGAAGACCACGAGTCTAACGCAATGCAGGCAATAGGAAGTCCACGCAGTGAGAGGTGGGGGTGTGAGGTATACGAAGATATGAAGGAGAGGGAGAAGGAGAGCACATCCCTTTTCGGGGCTCAGGGTACTGCAAAAACAGGACGTGGCTAGAGGTAGGAGACGGTTAATACTGGAGAGAGGTGAGACGGTTAGTAGAAGCTAATCATCTCATTAAGCTTGTTGGATTCTTAAACAGGGGTACTATGGAGATTTAACTGTGAGGGTATAATGGGTATTATAAAAAAAAATTTGATGCAGTGCACATATCAAAATCTGTAGTGCATATAAAATTTCCCTAAAATTATGGGATAGTTACTTTTGAATCCCTGAATATTTTTAAAATTACAAATATACCTTTACCTTCTTTATAGGGATGGCAAAATTGACCGCCCTGCTGGATAACCGACCCGATCCGCACCGATGGGGACGGGTATGGTATAGATTTTTTACCCGTGGATACGGGTATGGTTTATAAATTTAAAATCCGCGCGGGTACGGGGCGGATTATGGTATTGGGTAATATCCGCCCTGCTATCCGCCCCGCTCCGCATATCCGCCCCGCCCCGCCACTAAATGTTGGTTTGGTGGATTTTAGAGAGTCTATTTTTGTAATAATACTCTAATAAAGGCTAATTATTGATGACTGTTTGGTGGATCTAGATTTTAGAGACCGAATGTTGATGATAGTTTGGTGGATTTAGATTTAGATTTTAGAGGCTTAATGCTAATTGAATGGTTTTTTTAGGTTTTGCGGATAACCACGGGTTGCGGGTAATATCCGCGTACTCGCGGGGATGGTTATGGTCCGCGATCCCCATTATCCGCGCGGGGACGGGGCGGTGCGGGTATGGGCGGAGGAGTGCGGGGACGGGTATGGTATTTCCAATATCCGCCCCGATCTGCCCCGTTGCCATCACTACTTCTTTAGACTCAACGTATGTACCTGAAAACATTGAAAAAATATTAAACATACTCATCCGTTTAAATCCGTCTATCCATCTAACTTAACCACAGTATAAATCTAATCGGTGGTTACTTAATTAACCATACAAAGCTACTTAATTACAAATGTACTCCCATACAAATGTACTTAATTACAAATGTACCCATACATAAGTGACTTTTGCTCTTATGTCGTTAATAGCGTTAAGAATATTCTCTATTTATTCGCCGAGAAGTAACTCAAGGCATGGTTAACATTTTTTCAATGTTTTTAGGGGGTACATACATGAGGCCAAAAATTATAGGGGTGCATTTATAATTTTAAAGGTTTTGAAGGATTCAAAAGTCATTATCCCTAAAACTATATATCTTCAAAGAAAAATTCTTCTTAAGGAACCTAAAAATCCAACTTCATTAAAATCATGTGTCGTAAAAGTTCACGTGAAAAACCAGAAGGTGGAAAAATTCATGAGAGACCAGGAGGTTGATCCTCTCTGCCTATCTCACTAGACAAACATAATCACATCAAAGTGTTGAGATAAGAACCCTATATTCAGAGCGTTTCTTCACGCTGTTTGTTGCATCGTCAAACCAAGGAAAAGAAAATTATCAATATTGAGAAAACATAGCGCATGATAACTACATGGAAAACCACTTAGTGTGGTGGTGTGGCAGTCAAGGCTAATTTAGAATAAAAGGCTTAATTTTAATAAAAAAAAACCTGACTACACTGAATGGCCTCTCGCCTAATGTTTAAAGTCCTATACAGAAGGCTTAGTCAGAGGCCTTCAACTTGAAAGAAAAAAATAAATAAGTTCATCCTTGTGAAGAAGGTCTCCTTACCAACAAAGTTTATAACTTTTTTTTTTTGGGAAAAGATAAGCCCAAAGGCTAAAAACTTCATTAATATTTGGCCTCAAAATTTTATAAATTGAGTTCAGAGAAGGCCTAACTCATATGGCCTTACCTGATGAACAATTGAACATAGAGACTAGAACATATGGCCAAAGGCTAAAAACTTTATTAATATTTGGCCTCAATAATTTATAAATTGAGTTCAGAGAAGGCCTAACTCATATGGCCTTACCTGATGAACATAGACTAGAACATACCCAATCCACACTGATACATAACTGTTGATTATTACAATGCTGATAAACCCTAAATACACAGATAACACACTCAAGAAACAACCGCCATGGTAGTTCTTATTAACAGTTGAAGAGCATCTCAGAAAGGGTCAACAGGTAACTTAGATGAAACGTTTAAGGTATTCTTCAACCGTGGTGTATTTGACTTCAGGATACAGCGTCGAAGCCTCCACACCAAATGATGGCTCAATCTCAAAATTGGTGGTGTCTCCCTTTGTGAATACTGAGTAGTTGAGCGCATACATGATATTCAGCGGCATTGGGGCCTCTGCAGGGAAATCACCAATAAGAAAAGGACCAAATTGTTTGTTGATCACAGCAATCAACTTGGATTAGTTCATGTGTTCTAATAGTTCATGTGCCAGAAGGTGGAAATATTCATGTGAAACTAGAAGGAAACATCGATCTTATGCTTATCTCTGACTGGGCAAAACATAATGAAATCAAAGTTGGGAGCTAAGATTTCCATATTCATAGGGTTGCTCAGTGATGGTTGTTGCCATATATGTTCACATCGTTAAACCAAACAAAAGAAAACATTGTCAATACTGCAAAGTGATTGCATGAAACAACTTATGAATCTTTTCATCAGAAACCTTAGAGAACTCAACCAGCAACAAAAATGCTGAAAGATTAGCCCACTTTTAGCAACCCACTCTAGTGCTATTTTTTTTATAGCAGTAACCATGCAGTAAATTCCACTCACCTTGAACCTTCTTCAAAACCTCTTCTTCAGGGAGATAAATCCTTTCCAGAGTCTTGCCGGCTAACTTTTCCCAGAGGGAGACAAGTTCATTATGAGAGTAGATGTCACCTGGGGGCCTCAAATATAATATCTTGTTCAAGGTTCTTGGGTCATCCACGGATTTGATTGTGTAAGTGCCGATGTCTTCTTCACTGACAAAAATTACTGGAAAGGGGAAGATAGCAATGTACATGAAGATGAGAAACCCATTTTCATGATTTATGACATCATGCTGAAGGTTTTACTGCATGACATGTATGCATGTAACACAACTGTATGCATCTAAGTACGAATATCTATTTGTTAAAAGCTTGCAAGGAGGAGATTTAGAAATTATGATAGGTACCTTTGGCATTGCCGTCACCTAAGATGATTACTTTGTCGGTGGGAGGGCCAGTGGCCTCTACCTGAGCAAGTGTAGGGAGGGAGTACCCTGCAAAGTAATTGCACGATACAAAGGTATAGGGGATCCCTGATGCCTCAACAGCCCGTCGGATCTGAGCCTTGGATCCAAACGTCATCTTCAATGGCTCCAAGATATGTACACGATCCACATCTACCCCAAACTCTGAAGGTAAGAACCTCTGCAATCCAGACCTCAAATTAGGGGAAATTGCAAGGCCAACCTTGCCATGAGCTAAGGAGAATACAACTATACAGAGCCTATCTCATATATAACACATGGTAATACTTCGGGTAGACATAACATTTTCAGAGTTGGCTCTTTTCTATTGACAAAAACCGAAATTACTCCCATGCTAAAGGTTTGCAACTACGCATGCAAATGAAAAGGCATTCTTTTTAATTGTATCGAAGTTGATTGAATTCAGTACTTTGCTTCCACTTGAGCTTTAGGGAGCATCTGAGCTAAAACACTTGGTTGTCCCATCTTTGCTTTAGATGCAACACAAACCGACATTGGGTGTCAACCCATTTGTCCCATGGGTGATTAATGCTGGCAAGCTCAAATTTACAGCCATTAGACTCTTCTCTAGCATAAAGGCACTGACATCCAATGAGCAAAGTGTATCCATGAGTGGGCAATTAAGTCGTGTCATAGTTTGAAGCCTTGAATACAGTATATACATTTTGGTGTATAGTGAATGGAAAACGGGACGATCATCTGCTTTCTTTAACTCCAGAGAATAGTCACCTAAGATAATGAAGACCAGTTGTGGACCAAATTAACTTTTCTCTTTAAAGTCTAGCATTCTTCTTCAAGTAACTCCACAGAAAGAGAGAGCTCTTCACCTAGAAGAGCTTAAGGTATTGCATCAATACAAACCTAGAAACTGAAAAATATTCTTCATCTGACATGACCTATTCACAACATCAACAAATAGAGCACTTAACAGATAATATTCTTCATCTGAACTGGAGTCTCCAAAGAGCTGTCGGTATCTTTAGACCAAGAATCCAAGTCCTTTAAAACCCCCATACTTTAAAGAGCAGAACTTTACCACCTTGCCTCAGTATTGGAAAAACTGAGATCCTAGGTTGATATAACTTAATTAACATTACTAAAGAATCAGGACAGAGCAAAGCTTATGTTAGTCCAACTTTCAAGCCCCCGGCCCTACTCTTCTCTTTGATGCACTCCTTGAACTTGCAACATCATGCCTTTACCCAAATACTGAATAACGTCATTATCCACAGACATTTGCCAACGATTGCATTTGAAGCAAAGTACGTGATGGTGTGAAAAGAATTAATTCCTACCTAACTGTCAATGATGGCGGCCACAAAACAACCAAGTTGCTAAAAGAAATCCTAATGCCACAAACAAAAGGGGTAAAACTAGTTTGATGCTATCAGTAAAATAAGCAAACTAAACATGTCGATTCTTGTACATCTTTACCCCAACCTTCTCCTTTTCCTTGTGAGTTTTTTTGCTATGACCCCTCAATCGGTAGATGACTACCGATTGAGTCACCTAATCCATCGGTAGTGTTCTACTGATGGATTAGATCAACCAATTGGTAGACATTTACCGATTGAATGTGTCAATCATCTAATTGGTAGATGTCTACCGATTGAGTCACCTTGTACCTATGGATTAGGTGACTCAATCGGTAGACATCTACAGATTAAGGAGCATATGCAGCGTATGCAAATCTTTACCCTGGCCCATCACAACAAATCAAAACTGTGTCACTGATTTTTAATTAGGTGACAGACATTGACACACAAATGGGGGCGATTTGTTAACTAATTAGTCACAATTAGGTGAGTGGCTCATACTATATTCAATGAATGCAGGCTCAATAAAGCAATGGGAAGCCGTCATAGAAACGAAAACCTAAAAAATGAAGCTTTCTACCACCATTCTAGTCTCCGAGTAAAGATAGCTGCCTCTTTAGGCCATTAACCAAAAACGAGGAACAAATTTAAAGAAATCAAGATGGCTGCTAGTAAAGGAAACAAACCTTGATGTTCCCAGCTTCTTTAATGGCGTCGATGATCTTAACCTGATCCGCAAACTGCATGAACCCCACCGTCGATATTACAACGTCCACCCCTTTGATCGCTTTCACCAAGCTCTCGTGGTCATACAAATCCCCCTAGCGATCGAAGCAAGAACAAGAATCAGCCACCAAACAGAACTCTTTTCACAGGGTACGGCTTAGGGCTAGGGTTTCGGAACACGTACATGGACGAGTGTGACGCCGGAGGCCTCGAAGGACTCGAGGAGCTCGGCCTTGGTGGCGGAGGTGGAGGGGCGAACGAGGGCGAATGTGGGGTGGCCGGACTTGGCGCTGGCCTGCACGATGAACTTGCCGATGTACCCCGTGCCACCGATCACGAGGATCCTGCTCTTCTCGGCAGCCATTGGATTGAACGGGTGGAGGATTTTGAGGTGCTCCGCCGGCGGAGCGAACGACTGACTACGGCGAGTATTGCGAACCGTTGGCGAGATGAAACCTTCGAACCGTGGGAGCGTTCTTATGGTGGTTGGGTCGGTGTGTAGTCACCATAGGTACGGTTACCACCCTAATTTAGGCCCCGGGGGGGGGGGGGGGGGCGGGACACCGACCCGTTTGAAACGGGCCCGTTTGGTTTGGTACGGTTACCGCCCTATTGAAACAGGCCGTTTGGTCCGGGGATAGAAAATTTAAGAATAATTAAGAATAAGAGATTTTGAGGATAGAAAATTTAAGGATAATTAAGAACAAGAGATTTTGAGGATAAATAGAGAAAATGTGAGGATAATGAGTAATGATTGAAAAGTGAGGATAAATAAGTAATTATTACTTAGAAATAATGGATTTTGATGTTTGAGAATAAAGTATGGGATAATAATCGAGATCCACCAATCAGGTATGAGATCTCTCCCAAAGGAGCAAATCCCGATCATGGAGCTATAAATACAGCCAAATCTCTATCAAGGGAAAGCAAGATCAATGCTATCAATCACAGAGAATAAAATTCTCTACATTTCCTTATCTACGTGTATCATGTATCTATTTAAACAATAGTAATACATGACTCTATTAAAGAGGGAAAATTTCATAATCTCTATCTTATTTTATTTTCTTCATCAATCTTATAAGGAGCAATAACGGTTAATCTGCATTAATTCATATCCCCTAAGTTTCTTTATATATATTCTCTAAGTTTGCTTTATATAAAGATGCATTAATTCATATCAACCTAAGTTCTATTAATATTATCTTATACAATATGCAAAGACTTATAATATTTTATTGGCTATGTTTTATGGTGGCAGTGAACAAAAAGCTATGACCAACCTTCGAACCCTGGACCACCTACGGGTCAACACAGCCGTTTAACCAGACAAACTACAAGAAGTTTGTTAAAATTTTATATTAATAATAACTAAAAACTGTGACAGAGACACATGTGAGTACGAGTGGGATATATAGGTCATCCCGGTCCTATCTCTGAATCAAACGGGCTATGGATGGCAATGGGGTCAGCCCCGTTCTATTAGAAGAAAACTTGATTAAAACTTGCTCCAAGGCCCATTACGGGACGAAACTTTTAACCATCACCATTCCATTTAAAAATACCACAGCCCTTCCTGAGCTTCCTCACTCCACCTCAACCCACTCCATCTCACCTCCTTACAAAATTTTAAAAAGAAATCAATAAATAAATGTTAATAGATCAAAACTGGACTTAAAACATAAAAATACAATCCAATTTTATATTGAACTATGAGCACGTAGGAAAAAAAACTCTGATTTTTTATATTATGTTCATGCAACCCATTACAATATGAAATATAAATATGAGAACTAAATTCAGCATAAATTTAAATTTAAATGATAAAATTATATATAAACACCGTAAAAGCAACACAGTAAGATATGTGACAATAACCCAATATGTGTCTCATATTTAGTATCACAACATGAGGCTTAGCTTATATACGTGATAATAATTAATTGAAGTAAGTATCTCGTGATTTGAGTTGTTTTGATAAAAGGGAGAGTGGTATATAAAGATAAGTGTTGGGATTATAATACATACATATATACTATTTAGAAAAATAGTATATATGTTTATGGATGATCTTCCAAAGAACGTAGGACGGATGTGGTATTAAACAACTTTGATGAGGTTATGGATTATTTTAGTCATGAATTCGTGATTAGGAACTCAATTACTATAAAAAGGAAGTTAGGTTTAGGTTGGGTGGAAGTGAGATTAGTGAATGTAGACGCCATCCCGGGAGATTCATGCACCTTGGTACACACACACAGTCCTTCCTAGTTTCTAGAAAGTTTGAATTATTTGTTTGGTTGAAGGTCCTTGTTCTTGTCCTTTTCAACGTTAGGTTAGCGACACATCATCCCCTACTTAACATTAACATTAGGGGCACAGACCTACCATTCTTCCTCCGCCGGCATCGATTTGATAGGGATTTAAGGACCGGGCTTGACCGAGCCGAGCTCTGATAATGCTCGGCTTAATTAATTTCGAGCCGAGTTTGATTAATTTTGATTCGAGCCGAGCCGAATCGAGCTTTCGTGAATCTAAAAGATAGGGTATCTAATAACTCGAGCTTGATCAGCTCAGTTTATTTTAGATTCGAGCCGAGCTTGATGAGGTGAATAACAAGCCGAGCTTGAGCTCTTGATCATTTTGACAGCCCTAATCTCAAATAACAAATTTTCATTTCTTTTTTGGGGTTTTCTTTTCCTTTTTTGATCACCCTAATCTTGTAGCAATATTGCCAAACCCTCTTCCCTCTTGTTGGTTTCAACAAAGGTGGTTGCTACAAATAAAATCAGTAAAAAAGCGGGCAATATATATATATATACCAATAGGATGGGTTTTTTTCCCAGCTCCGGCGACATTGTACTTATGTTTGATTTGAAAATAAGCTATTCTGGATTAAGAGATTTTGGGCTTAATAAATTTAAAATAAAAGGTGGGGAAAAATGGGAATAAATTAGTAATGATTACTCGGAATAATAAAAAAGTAAAATGATATTACGAGGTGGAATGTGGATAAATAAATAATAATTACTTAGGATAGGAAAAAAACTGTTTGGGAGGGGGGGGGGTTAAGATGGGCGTTATAATGCAAATGGTATTTATTTGTAAATAAAAACAAATTATTCATTACTATTATTGTGTTTTATTAAGTGATGAGATGACTTCCGGTACTGGTACTGCGGTGCAATAGACGTTCCAATCCGATGCGAGGAACACAAACCTAAAACTTGCTATCTATAGACATTCCAGGTCCATTTTTGGATAGGTTTAATAACAAAACCCACTCCATTTCAGCTGATACAGATCGATTTCGGCGAAACTTAAAACCATGGTCCCAATATGAACAAATATCGTCCAAATAACATAATTGTCAAAATTCACATAATAATAAGGTATAAAACATGTCATGTGACACACGAGACAATAATTTTCATGTCAATCATTTAGATAGCTCATCTACTTTCTGAAGCTTGTGACCATCATGTTCATGTCTACCAACCATCTTTCAGGAAAAGAAAAAAAGAATGACGCCGCTCCCTTTCAATCATCATTTAGCTAGCTCATCTACTTTCTGAAGCTTGTGACCATCATGTTCATGTCTACCATCTTTCAGGAAAAGAAAAAAGAATGATGCCGCCCCCCTTTGAATCATCATTTAGCTAGCTCATCTACTTTGTGAAGCTTGTGACCATCATGTTCATGTCTATCATCTTTCAGGAAAAGAAAAAAGAATGATGCCGCCCCCCTTTGAATCATCACAGCAAGCAGATGGCGATGGCCCGTCCTTATCTTGCGTAAACAAATGTTTGGTGGCATGATCAAAACCATCAGGAAGAGAAGTGCCAAGGCTGTAGAAACACAAAGTAGTGGAAAGAGTTTATGGAACCATGCACAACCATCACCAGAAAGCATGTATAAGAAAGAGCACAAGATGATAGCATTGAATTCATAAAATAATGATTAGGATGACACTTTAGAAAGCACAGACATGCTAACACATGGTTTTCAGAAAGATTTAAACATGGCACGGTGGGAACATGTAGAAAAGTGCATTTTTTGAATATTTTGCAGATGTCATATATACAAGAATATATTTCATTCAAAAATAGTGAATAATGTGTTAAAAGACGTAAATAAAGTATCTAAAGTAATGTTATTTGTTCCTAGCTCAAATGCAAATATGTGATTTAGCAAAACCATTAACCGGATACTCGTGTCCATCACGTATCGGTCATGTGTTCAACCAGAAAAAAAAAGAACAAAAACATAGGACATGCCAGGATGTGTCGAATACGCGTTGGGGTTTTTTAAGTGTGAGTATGCAAGGCTGCTACGAGTGTATGTGCAACCTCTCATAGTTCCAGTAACATAAGGCTCTGTTTTCAGAAAATTGAGCGAATTCAGATACCCAGCCTTGATTCTAAATTTCTAATCTCACAAGGATAGCGAAGAATTACGCATAAAATGACTACATGACAAAATCATGAATTCCTTCTTATAATTCTTGCTTTGCAGAGAAACTGTCAGTATACCTCTGACAAGCATTGTGATGATAACAAGAATAATGGGAAGGTACAATATAAAGGAAGAGTGCTGTAAGAATAGTGTTTACCAGTTCAATTAGTCTCCCTCATACAAGTGTATCTAAATATTCGCTCACTGTGGTGTATTTCACATGCGGATAAAGTTGGGATCCCTCCAAGCCAGCTGAGTCAATGCTGAAATAGGTGTGATCACCCTTTATGAAAGCAGAGTATATGAAAACCATAGTCATATTGCCAGGATATGGTGTATCTGCAATAAAAGAAAAGTACTATTATACTAAGTTGAAAATAAAACTGATAGAGCAGGAAAATCTGGTTTATTAGTAACAAAGGTTGACTGTAAGTATCCAATCCATGCTTGATGATTGTATCTTCATATCCCTTAACACAAGCATTGAATGCAAAAACTTGCTCCACCAGCTGCTACTATAATGATCGAAATGAAGCTGGAATAGATTAATGGCTTGTTGCCTTTTCTTGTGATATAGAACTTGTTGTTAATTTCATATTATCATATTAGGCAGCTAGGCTATTCACAACAATAATTCGTCGGTCTTTCACGCACCTTGAATGCTCTTAAGAACCTCCTCCTCCCCTATATATGTCTTCTCGAGGTTCTTCCCAATTTTCGTCTCCCAAATCTCAACCAGTTCATTCATTGAAACAACATTGCCTGGAGATCTCAAATAGAGAACCTTATTCAATGTTCTAAGGTCGTTTAAGGTGCATATTGTAAAGGCAGCAGCATCGCATTCCTTTACAAAGACAGCTGCAGAAAATATTCCAACTATCATAACTAGTGTAACAGAAGGTAACAAGCTCAGAACCTACAAAAGATAGAATAAACAAGATCGGAATTTTCTCAAAAACCTTTAGTATTTCCATCACCAAAGATATTAACTTTGTTTTTTGGAGGAGTCTCCAGCCCAGGTTGGACAAGGGATGGAAGCAAATAGGTCATAAAGTAGTTGCAACAAATGTATGTGTAGGGAATGCCTTCTTTTTCTATAAGACGCCGAATTTCAGATTTGTTTGCATAGAAGTCATGATCCATATGAAGAACTTGAACTTTGTCACAATCAGCTCCAAATTCTGCCGGGAAAAACCTCTGCAAATGTTATGACAAATTAGTTATCGAATGCAAATAACGACACCCTTACTTCTATAAAGGCAAGTCTTCAAAGCTATTATACTGCACTATAATAAAAGTATTATCTTGACGTGCATGAGCTAGCCATATAAACCTTGTTAATTGGCACTTCATAATATAGATAGAGAGGGAACAGTTCCTTTTGCACCTTATGTGTAAGTTATGTAATTGACTGGTTTGTGATCAAAACATGCTTAGCTTGTAACTAGGACACAAAGCCTTAGAATTGTTCTTAGATCAAGGTTGCTTTTGGTGTGAGACACATGCAGTGCTACAGGCCAAGTGTCTTAGATATCAAAGTCTGAAGCTATAGCTAACTAGCACAGCTGCAACCCTTGATGCTTGACATCAGGATATCTGAAGAGGTGATGTGCAAGACCAATGTACAATTTTTTGTGCAAAGAGAGTGATTGCTTAAAGCTGAAATGAAGCAGCTGGTGGACCAGCAGTTTAAAGCAACAACCATTATTGACTGGCAGTGCAGAAATCAAACATTGAAGATGAATCAATTCTGCACTTTTCTAAGCTCGTGGATCAATGTTCAGCCGGAAGAGGTAATCTGCAGCTGAACGCATCTGTAGCAAAGATGTCAGATGCTACAGATGGAGTTTACATAGAAGAAGGCTCTGTTTATTTTGCAAGCTCAAAAGCCAAGTTAAGCTGAAATAGGAAATGCTCAGAAGATAGATGTGAATAGGGGTGAGCAAAACCGAACTGAATTTTTAGAACCGAACCGAACCGAACAATTCGGTTCGGTTTTTCGGTATATTCGGTTCGGTTCGGTTTTTTTTTTGTCAAAAATTTGGTATTCGGTTCGGTTTTTATTTTTAAAATTCGGTAAATACCGAAATACCGAAATTTTTAAAATTATATAGCTTATTTCGGTTCGGTTTTATATTGTAAGTAAAAAAATTATGAATTATTTCGGTTTTTTCGGTTCGGTTCGGTTTTTTCATGAATTCGGTTCGGTTCGGTTTTTAAATTATTGTACCTAATTAATTCGATTCGGTTCGGTTCGGTTTTATGCCCTAATTCGGTTCGGTTCGGTTTTTAAAATCATGGAATTTCGGTATTTCGGTATTCGGTAATTCGGTTCGGTATTTACTGAATTCTCACCCTTAGATGTGAAGATGGAGAACAAAAGAATTGATTTCTTTGGCCTTGAATTCACAACATAGAAGCTTAACATGGAAGGAGGCTCTGCAACTTTGCTCGGTTCTCGAATCAAGGCCAGCTGTGTTTGAAAAGAAAAGAACTAATAGCTGCAAAGTAACTTCGAAGCACTGCACCATCTGGTTGTTCAAGCCTTGTCAGTAAAGCTACTTGTGTAGCAGCTGTTCTGCATTCCTTAAGGTGAAGACCAGCTGGCAAGTCAAAGAAAAAGCCTCTATATAAAGAATGGAAGAGAAGCTGTGAAAAAACAAGAACTCCGGTCAAAAGAAAGTGAGGAGCCTTATCAAGTGAGCTGAAATCCTAGCTTCCTCGGAGCTGCCATTTTATCAAAGAGAGAGTTCTTCACCCTTGAAGCTTTCAAGGGGCGTTATATGAAGAAGGAGTTCTTCAGTTACTTGGAGGAGTCCAAGTCAAATTGAAGGTGGAATACTTCATCATTGGTGGATTCCAAGGAGCTTCAAGAAAAGAGAAGAAGTCCTCTATCTATCTCAACTATGGGTTGAATATTGTCCACAAGAGAAAGGGTTCAGTGGCAGTGTACTCAACTGTGAGTCAGGTTTGATAAGGAGTCATCAAGAAGGGGTGCTAGCTGTGTAACTGTCATGACAAAGTTCTAATGGATGATTTGGGTGGTCTCCAATAGAGGACCCGTGATTTTTTACCTGTTTGGGGTTTTCCACGTTAAAAGCCCTCTTATGTTTCTGTTTGTGTTTATTTCTCTTCTTGACTGCTAGGAACTTAGTGTGTGCACTACACTTATATAACTGCTTCACATGTGTCTGACATTTTGCTTCTTAGAGCTTTTCACTTAACTGCTTTACTTATATGCTGCATCTCGTCTTTATCATAGTTGCTGAATCCTGTCTTCATCAACTCTAAGAAGTAATTTAGTGCTTGGACAGTTTTTACACCGTTGCCTCTCATGTGTTCGACAATTTGCTTCTTAGAGTTGCTTTGCTAGACTGCTTTCCATTTGGACTGAGGTTGACCTTACTGTCTTCAAGATAGCTATGAGCTGGAAATTTCTGAGCTTAATTAAGTAATTACGTGAGTTTCTCTGTTCAGTTACTGCCTACTATCATAGCTAGATACTTAGGTGATGAACTGCACACAACACATTGCTCTTTAGGTGTTTGTCGCCTTGTCTCTCAGGTACTTTAAGACAGATAACTTAGCATAACTGCTGATACTTGGTCTGTATGTTGTAGTAGCTTACTAAGAGCCGAATTAAGTGATAGTTAGGGGTTATTTAGTTTCAATATGAATTATCTTTCGAACAGATATGAAGAAACAAATAACCAACAAAAAATCCCAACAACAAAAAAGTAAATGCATCCCGTAGATTAATCAAGCTTAAACCATGCTTTCTTTGTTTAAAGTTGATCGACGAAACATATGGAAGTACCTAACCTCTAAGAGAGAGGCAAGAAATCACTCATCTGCTCAATAATAGATAATAAAGCATAGAAAAGAGGTACCTTCATAATAGTTCACTCACCTTAATGCATCCTGCTTCTTTTATAGCTCGAATGAGGAGCTTTTGTTCAAGAACTTGCTTCGCTGACACTGCACAAATTACAATTTCTACTTGTTTAATGGCTTCAAGGAGATCCGAGTGATCATTTAGAGAGCCCTGAAATCAAAATATTACTAGAACAAAGTGATGTCACCAAAAAAAATAAGATGGATGAAAAGAAAAGGATCCAATAATATACTTCAGTTGTGAAATATAATCTTCGCAAAACACCAAGTCAACTAAGGTTAGAGCGGCCAATATACTCAACTTCTTCGAACCTATATTACGCCCTACGGATTATTGTGAAAAATCGAAATATAAGCAGATTTTGCCCCAATTTCACTTTAAAAATAGAAATATTGCTGTCTCTGAGACACTGTGATACTAGCATGTGTGATTGTAAATAAGAAAATCATAGATTCGGCAATGCTGATAACCATTTATTCTAAAATTACGAAAAAGATCAGGTTTTAAAACCATGGTCACTCTCAAAATCCAGCTTTCCTGAATCTTTGGGACACTAGGATTGATGATATAAGCGAATAAAGGGGGTGCTGTCGGAGACCTTAACGACGGTAGCGCCAGCATCGGTGAGGGACCGGATGAGGGGGGCTTTGACGGGGTCGGAGAGGGAAGAGGGCCGCACCATAATCACCGTGTGGTGTCCCGCAGCGAGGCTCGCCGCCGCCAGGTGTTGGCCCAGCCGCCCCGTGGCTCCGATAACCAGCACCCGGCTCTTGTTCTTCGCCACCACCGCCGCCGCCGCCATAGGAGTGCTTACGGATGCGGAATTGCTACAATAATAGATCCAGCGAGCTGCGAGGCTATGAAGCATAAGGAAGGGTGCGCAGCAATCGGATTTGATGACCAGGATCCGTCAAGATCCATATTACGTTATATACCTCTATTCTTTCTAATATTCAAAAAAGCTCCTTCTAAGAAGCCCAGACTCTGCTTTCATCTCCAGGAGATTAGCAAAAAAAGCCCAACTTAGTTATGGATTACTTTGTGTAGGTTTACAGAGATTAATGATGCAAATGACAAGCATGACACTGTCCGAGAGAGAAAGAATCTTAAAAAATTAACCTAAATAATGAGACACAATCAAGTCGAGAAGGAGGTAAATCCTCTCATCCTTCAAGTATTCAATTATGAGGTTTTGACTTCCTTCGAGACAAAGTTTGTAATTTCTTTGCTTAGCCTTCCGGGCTCAACTCATCAAAATGAAAAGAAAAAAAAGGAAAAAAAAACAAGGGAAAGCTTTCCAATTCAGAAGATTTTGCTTTTGTGTACACAAAGAATAGCTGTTCTTATTCCATCAGGTATATTGATTGTTACATCTTTATGTAAGATTTGAAGCATAATGTTGAACAACAAAATTCATACAATGATTGTGCGATAGGTTGCAATACTGTTTACAATGTCTGAAGAGTTGCTTCGAGTTTCAACGAAGATAGCCAATCGATCAGAGCTTCGTTGACAAGCTCCGGTACCTCATCATGTGGACAATGCCCAGCCTGCAGATTCACAAGGGATGTATTTGGGTAGAACTCTTTAATCCTTGCAGCCTTGGCAGGACCTACCCAAGGATCCAAGTCACCCCATAGTAACAGCAGCGGGCAAGAGAGCTTGCTTAGTAGGCTATCGAGTGTGTACTTGCTTTGATTTGTCATAAATCTCGTCATCAATCTGTAAACAACTCATGAATTCTCAGTTTCACCAGGTTGATTGAATTCTTTCGTTATAGAGTACTCCACATATACTGATCTTCGTTTATAATTTTTTCAGATAATGGTACTGCTGAAAGATGTTGATGATGGAAAATATGAAATAGAAATGTTATATTTGATTACCGGTAGTAAACTTCTCCAGCGTTGGGGTCATCTGCTGGTGTGGTGATCGACTCCACAAGATAGTTATCCACGTTGGACGAATTTATATATACCTGATAATCAAACAATTAACATTAGAAAAATGGTACAGTCGTACAAGGCAAACTATGAAAATAACAAGGTTATCAGATGATTCACTTTTAGGATTGGGTTAAAAAGTGTCTAGTACTGTATCAACAATACTGCTAGCGATATAATCATTCGAATACTGTTGAAGAAATCTGGTAGCCCTTCATATGTAAAGGAATAATATGGCGTACCCATGCTTCTGATGATGATTCACAATTTCTTTCTTCAGCACTAGAAAGTAAGCTTCTGGATATATTTGCAGCCCTTAAAAGTGTAGAAATCAATAATGCAGTATCTTCTTATCTCAAACAATCAGATCACCATCCAATAGATTTTCTTCAAGCAATATGATAAATACTTCAATCCACATCTACCATCACACTGGATATTCAAATGCAAGTCTTCAGTTGCACCCTCATCAATTCATGACTTATTAAGACTATTTTCTAAGGCCACCTTAACTGCTCAATCAGTTTAGCAGTTTTCTTAATCATGTTTTGGCCTTTGTACATGTGCTGCCTTCTTGATAGTGAAACTGAGTTTAAGCTACTAGACCAAAGAAAAGTCTGTACATCATTCCATACGTAAACATTTTGCATACTACTGCTCATTTCATTTGGAATTAGTCTTGGAATTCAAATATCTGGTTGCTTGCTCCAATTAGAAGAATACCGTCTTTAATGTCCAGAGTAACCAGTAGGCATATATTGAGGACATTTAGTAGTGGAGAAATGCATTCGAAGGTAGAAAAAAAGAAACATAACGCTTATAATGGTGAAATACCGTACACTCTTCAGGACAGACTCAACACGAGCAGGTTGCTTTGCTTGCCAAAAGAGAAATCCAAGAACGATACGCTGTATGACTTCCTTCAGTGGATTGATTATAAACTTCTGTAAGGCCGTCTCTTCTTTCTCATTGGGTTGTTGTCCATTAATGTTCCCGAATTGTCCAGCAGAATTTAGTAATACAAGTCCAAGAATTTGCTCAGGTAATTCTGCTGCTGCAAATAGAGCTGTAAACCCCCCAAGACTGGAGCAGCAGTTGTCTTTTGATCAGCTCTTAAAATAGAAATAGAAGCACACGACAGTAACTAGAGAGAAAGCCAATGAGATACTAAAATGAACAGGTAACTTGTAAGTAAATTTCCACAATGACTTTCATATCAACACAGAAGATATGTGATTGCGGGAAGACAAGTTATGGAACAAAATCATTATAACAGGAATTCCAAGAGCTTTTTGTTTCTATTTACTGCACCACTGTATCAGATTCTTCCAAGTGTCCACCCTTAGAGTTCCAACTCTTTTTCAACTCAAGTTGGAACTAACCTCTACAGGACATAATAACTGTGATACCACTGGAAAGTATGTTGCATGATCTTGCTATGCAAGACTAAAAGTAATTTAGTTGGTTAGGCAAAAAGCAGAAAATATGTAGCAACTTCGTATGATAGTTTAGGTTGTTTTGATGGAAGGAATAGAAACAATGAGTTAAGCGCTTTAAGAGGGGACATCTTTCTGATATGTCATTGGAAAGAGTTGAGTTTTAATCTCAATACTTTGCTTTAAAACTTCCAGGCACCTTCCTGGCAATTACCCAAGTGGTTTAAAAACCTCCTGACCAATGATATTTAAGAAGAAAACATCTCCACCCAACAAACTATCACTTAGAGTTATGGGATTAACCTTTGGTTCTTTCAATTGTCACAGCTTTTGTGGAATCCATAAATGTCGATGGTGGAATTAAGGTCATTGCAACGTCTACCATATAGATGAATTACTTACTAGCATTGTCAATCATAGGTATGGTTTAATTAAGACTAAGAAAAATTCGTGGTTTACCTGTTTCCAACTAAAATAGCCGGCTCTTTAACAACTTCTTTTAAGAAATCAGATACTTGATCCCTCCAAATGGATGCATCATACTCTATCATTGCTTTCTCACTCCAGCCAAAGCCTAGCAAGTCCGGAGCATAAACCTTGTACTTCTTTGCTAACTCTGGTATGTTGTATCTGCAAGAGAAAGCTTTTTGACAACCATTCTTCTTCTTTTTTTAAAGATAAGCAGAGAGGCTAGTGAAATATAAAGGCAAAACCCCTTACAAAAACCCACACGCAAGCATCCAGTCAGGGGAACTTGATGCTAATGACAACGGTCATTACACAAAACCCTCCGAGGGACCACTGTCATAAGGCCATGGATTTCTAAACCAAGACTAACTTTCAGAATTACCCCTACCCAATTTGGCTAGTTCATCCGCCACCTAGTTATCCACACGTGACACTAACAAAATCAACACCTCCTCCAGGTGCGACGCCTCCCAACATACCGTTTGCAGGTAGGTTCGTATGCTATCTTGACAACCATTCGTAGCAGTCAAACAGTGTTTTAGACTAGATAACTCTACAGACAATCAACGCTATCTCAGTCAACATAGTACACGGATAATGAGAACCTCATGGTCTCAGCTTACAAAGTAAAAAAGGTGCAACATATATAAGATTCTTGATTACTATGCTAATTGATAATTTGAAGCCTGTAACATGCAGCACACTCCTCCTAGATATAGTCCCAATATATGGAAATAAAGGCAACAAAAACTTTAATAGTTGCCTTCCTCAAGATATGAGTAATCAAAAGAGGAAGAATGGCAAAGACAGCAAACCTCCAGTGAAATGCTGAAGCACCAAATCCATGAATGAGAACAATTGGTATCCCACTTCCTTGTTCCACATAGTGTATCTTGTGACCTCTCCATGTCCAATAATTGTAACCTTCTGGTTTGAAAGGTAACCTATCCATTCCTGAAAATTAAAAGTTGCAGACCCATACTTCAAATATACATTTCAATAAAAGAGCTCAAACATATAAAAATAAAATCTTTGAAAGATAAAATTCAATTGATCTGAAGCAGCCTTCAAACAAACTTTCAAGCAAATTCCTGTATCAAGAACATGTTTTTATGGAAAAGAACAAGAGCGACATTGAGCATATTTCATTGAAACTTT
>OY986968.1:1162186-1188031 GCA_963920575.1 Narthecium ossifragum
CCGCTTCTCCGTCCTTCCGGGTCCCTTCTGACCTCGGATCCGAGTACCCAAGACCCCGCCGGTCCTTCCACGTCTCCCTACCGGCGAGATCCGGCAGTCGTCGTCGTCGTTTTCTCCTACGGTCACCATCATCGACGAGCCCTCCCAGCCTTAGCTGGTTCAGGTAGATCCAGCTGTCTGGCTCGACCAGATCTAACCTGATCCAGCTAGGTTGATCCAGACCTCATTGCATCTGATTGGATCCAGATCCGATTGACCAATCAGATTGATTGATTCATACCCCTCTCTCTCTATCCCCCCCTAATCCTTGCAGCCACCAACTCTTAACAGTCATCACCGCAGTGGAGAAAAAATAGAGAGAAAAATGAAAAAGTAAAAAATTACAAATTAAAAAGAGAAAAATTAAAAAAAAAGTGAAAAATGAAAAAATGAAAAAATGAAAAATGAAAAATGAAAAATGAAAAATGAAAAATGAAAAATGAAAAATGAAAAATGAAAAATGAAAAATGAAAAATGAAAAATGAAAAATGAAAAATGAAAAATGAAAAATGAAAAATGAAAAATGAAAAATGAAAAATGAAAAAAAGAAAAGTGAAAAATGAAAAAGAGAAAAATGGAAAAATGGAAAAATGAAAAAGAGAAAAGTGGAAAGAGAATATTGAAATCCATTAGCTCTAATACTGCGAAGAGAAAAGAGCATAAACCAAACCAAATCATACATTAGCTCTAAATCCTCTTTGATAGGTATTCTCTTTTTACAAAGAGAATACTGAAATATATTCATATATATGAATCAAGAAGAGAAGAGGGAAATCTGCAAATATTGTATGAGCAAATAATCCTTTTTTATAGGTATTCTCTTTTTATATGATGAATACTGAAATCCATTCATGTATATTAATCAAGAAAAGAACATGGAAATATGCAATCATTGTATGAGCATATAATACTCTTTGATAGGTATTCTCTTTATAAATTTTTTTTTATAAAGAGAATATTGTAATGCATTCATTTATATTAATCAAAAAAATTAAAGGGATGATTCATGCCATTCATGTATATTAATGAAAAAGAGAAAAGAGAATGTTACAAAAAGAATACTGCAAAGAGAAAAGAGTTCAATCCAAACCATACATGAGCTCAAAATTCTCTTGATGGGTATTCCTCTTTGTAACTGAAATCTATTCATGTATATTAATCAAGAAGAAAAAAGGGAAATATGTAAAGAGAATATTGTTGCTTGTCAAGGTTGATGACGGCTGTGCAGGGGAGGGTGGTGCCCGGCGGATCTCGCCGAAGAACGATCGGAAAGGGTCGCCCATCGACGACGTAGTCGGATCTAGGGTCGGATGAACGTCGGATCTAGTGCCGGATAAACCGGGAAATAAGACACAGACCTCTCACCAAAGTCACTCAGCCATCAACTCACCCCACTCACTTATAAACCACTGCCATGTCCTACCACTCTCTAGCCAAGAAGAGAGGCAATGGAGCCAGTCCACGCCGATCCTTGTTGCCGCTCCCGACCAGCTCCGCCGTCCACCTCGCCGCCCACTATGCCCGACGCCGACCTCAACTCTAGGGCGACCCTGACCTCGTTTGACCCAAGTCGCGCCCCCACCTCTTCTCCTCTCCTCCTGGTCGTCTTCCCCGTGTCCGTGGCTACCCTGATCCGTGCCCGACAGGACCACGCGCGTGCCGACCCTAGCCATCGCCCGAGCATGCCAGATGATCCGGTTCCCGCAGCGCGACCTCGTCCACGTCTCCCTCAACATGACGCTTCATTGTGTCGGCTCTGGAGGTGGGAGGCGGCTGGATCTGGATGTGGGAGCGGCCGACGACGGATCTGGATGTGGGAGCGGCCGACGACGGATCCGGATGTGGGAGCGGCGGCGGATCTGGATATGGATTTGGGAGAGGGCGGCGACGAAAATGGGGTGGGGGTGGCAGCAGTTCTGGATCTGGGAGTGGCCGGCGATGTTTCTTGAGATGGGGGGCGGCGGTGGATATGGATATGGGACTGGCCGGCGTCAGATATGGGGTTGGGGGAGGCAGCGGATGTGGATCTATGAGCAACCGCTGACGGTTCTTGGGATGGGGGGGGCGGTGGATCTGGATCTGGAGCGGCCGGTGACAGATATGGGGGTGGGGGGTGATGGCGGATCTGGATCTAGGAGAGGCCGACGACGAATCTGGAGGTGGCGGATCTTGATATGGGAACGGCCGACGACGGATCTGGAGGTGGGGGCCGACGACGGATCTGGAGGTGGTAGCGAGCGATCGGATCTGGAGATGGGAGCGTCGGCGATGGATCTAGGGGTGGGGGCGCCGGTGGATTTGGATTTGGGAGCCACTAGTGACGGATCGGGATTTGGAGCGGCGGCGATCTGGAGCGGCGGCGATCGGCTACGGATCTGGGGGTGGGGGGTGGCGGCGGATCGGGATTTGGGAGTGGCCAGTGACGGATCTGGGGGTGAGAGCGGCGGCGAATTTGAAGGTGGGAGCCATCTGGATATGGAGGGGAGGTGTTTTAAAGGATACGGTGATAATAATAGAAAGATGAGTATAAGAATCTTTTAACTTTAAGACGGTGTTAAAAGAGTTAAATCTAATGAATTATGTTTTATTAGTAGGATAAGTTCTCTCTCCGGTCGGAACCGATGGAGACCTCAGCTCGTCTCCTCCATCGGCGATTCCTCCGCCTCCACTCCCGGCCACCAACCCTTAATTCTAAGTTCAATCCTAACCCTAGTATCCCACGCCTCCACTCCTCACTCCCCTTCAATGTTCGCCGATCTCTCCCCCTCCTCTCCCTCTCCCTCACCGCCGCCCAGTCCCTGATCCCCCGCCTCTCATTCGCGGCCTCTGCGAACACCTATGAAAGCGGCGGCGGAGGCGGAGGCGGCGGTGGAGAGGGGGATCTAGGGTTCCGGCGGGGGCCGACGTGGACAGTGGTGCTGTTGGGGTGGCTGGGGGCGGAGATCAAACACCTCAAAAGGTACGCCGACATCTACGAGTCCAAGGGCATGCGCACGGTGCTGTTCGTGGTGCCCGTCCGGGATCTCTTGCGGCTTGATCTTGGGCGGAGGGTGCAGGAGCGGATAGCGGGGTTGGCGAGCGAGGTCGCGGATTGGTGCTCTTACAGAGAGGAGGATGGGAGGGAGCGGAGGCTCCTATTCCACACCTTCAGCAACACTGGGTGGCTCACGTACGTGCTCTTCTTTGATCTTTACTGTTTGCATTCTTCTAGTCTTCTTTTTCAGTATCTTCATAATAGAATCCAATTGATAGTGGAGATAATTCCCAAAAGTTTTCGTTGATTGGTTTCCTGAGAAGAATTGATTTTTGGCAAGACATTTGGTGGATTTTGTAATCTAAAAAACTACTCTTTCTTGATATGCAGTTATGGCGAAATACTTGACAACTTGCAATCGAGGAGAGACATTATTGACAAGATAAAAGGGTGTGTAGTTGACTCTGGACCAGCCCCTGAGTTAAGCCCTCAGGTCTGAATCTAATGTTATGATTTGTCCAAGAAGTTTGCAAAATTTGTTTGCATGTTGGACAACAATGTACTGCTTAATTAATTGTATTTATTCAATGGTTTGGGCGTTAGTATGGCAAATTAACCCTCAGTACCTACACTTTGTGATGCTGTCAGTACCCTAAATTGTTACATTTTATGATGCTGTCCGAATGCTTGCGCTAGTGAAAGGAAAGGATCAACTCCTATTGAATATATTTTAGTGACTGGATTGGTTTAATTTGGAAAGTAGCTGACTTTGGTAACCTCATCTGAAGTTATGAAATAAAAAACTCGGTGAAATTATGCGAAGAAAAGTAATTACGATGACTGGTGTTTCTTGAGATATCTAAATGATCCGACGCTATGTATTTTGAGTATCATTGACTTAGTTAAGACATTCATAATCAGTTGAACTTGAAAGGAATAGAGAATAAAAATTTGCAACTTTTGATCATGCCTGCAGGCTGTTAATCAAATTTCTTTACTCATCCTCTCTGGAGTTACCAAGAACTTTGGATTACTTGTTGTGAACTTGTGTTTCAATCTTTTAGTGCCATTGCAGATCTGGGCTGCTGGTTTTTGTGCTGCCTTGCTGAGGATGCCCAGTTCGTTAACAGACACGTCAGCTGAAGCTATTGAGGGAGGAAGAATGGATGGAAAGATTGATAAAATTAACAAGCAAGATAAAACCCCGTGGAGTGTGCTGATTATTTTGTCCATTCTAGAAAATTTCTTCAGCATAGTTTTGAGGTTGCCAGATGTAAATCAGTAAGTCAATATTCTTTCGTCAAGGAATCTCTCATTTAAGATTGGTTTTCCTGTGCTTAATTTTCGTAGTAGTTTTTTTATTAATCTTGTTTAGCTCATCAGATCTAGAACTCATGCTTTAATTGCAATTCAGAAGCACAAAATATAGCATGAGCTAAATCTGATCACCCAAATTCTCCTCAAGAAAGAAATTAAATTCCTTGCCTTGCAAGTAGTCTGTTGAAATCATAGGTTCATTTGCACCTGACAAGAAAATGAACTCCTCTTGCGTAAAGTCTTTATTTCACTAATATTTGGGATTCTGCATGACAGGAGGCTGAGAAAGATTATCTCCATTTTGTCGAAGAATCAGCCGCCTTGTCCTCAGCTCTATCTTTACAGCACAGCAGATAGGGTAATCCCAGCTCACGTGATAGAAGCTTTCATTCTGGAGCAGAAGGCACTTGGAAAGACTGTTCATTCCTATGATTTCGGTTCATCGCCGCATGTTGACCATTTAAGGAGCTTTCCCAGTATATATTCTTCAAAAATTAACGAATTTTTGGAAGAGTGATGCTCCACAACGAATTCCCAGATATGACTTTGTTTTTGATTTATTCTTGGATCCCTTCCCGTTCAGTTGTGGTGTTGGTGCTCTTGGTGGTCCTTCCTTCAAATTGAATTCCAAGTCGAGTTAACTCATTGTACAACAGAAGAACTTTTGATGATATGTTACCGAAAGGTTCTTCGTTCTTGATCTTAATTTCAAAGTAATGATGTTCATTGGTCACCATTTTGGTTCTTCGTTCCCAGCTCTATCATATGAATGGCATGTGCAAATGTATGATTCTAGGATGACAATGATCAGTTCTACGAGAAAGTCTAAATTAAGCCATGTAAATAATGGAGGAGCACTTAAATCTTGTTCATCTGAATTCTCTGTTTCTGAGATATCTGCCTGAATACGTCCTGTCGTAATATCTTTATAACTAATTGGCCAATCAAGTTCTAAGATCTCAATTACGAGCAAGCATTTTGTCAGACAGCTTGAACATATGAAAGGAGAGAGATTGGCACGTTGATAACCTGGTTATGAACTCTTAATTTGTAGCACCACGTATCATTTACTTGGCATCTATAAGGATGATGGTCGGCTTTGGGTGCTAACTTGACCCAAAGCTATGGCGTGTATTAAAAAGATGTACTTGAGAACGTGGACATATATGCCTTGTGGTTATGATAATTAGGAAGAATGTGGTCAGATGTCACGTCCAGATTCAATCTTCTTAATTTTATCTAAGAAGAGAAGTAGGTACATAGATAGATAGGTATGATCGGAAGATAGTTTCCAACTAAAAGCCGAACCTCTCTCTCTCTCTCTCTCTCTCTCTCTCTCTCTATCTGTGGTTAGGTATCAATGGAGAAATCGCATGAAGAGAAGGTGGAAAGCCTGGATCCCTCATCAGAGAACTCTTATGCATCCCTAGTCATTGGAGGGACCTTTGACAGGCTGCATCCTGGCCACCATTTGTTCCTCAAGGTCTCTCTCTCTATCTCTCTGTTTGCATGGCTTGTTTTCAGATACTTTCTTTGGCTGTTGATGTCTTCCTTGTGATCCATGGACAGGCTTCTGCAGAACTAGCGAGAGATCGCGTCGTGGTCGGGGTTTGCGATGGACCCATGTTAAGCAAGAAACAGGTGAGGTCTTCTCTTCTCCAAATCTCTTTGTTATGGTTGCTGCTGACTTCTGTGTTATCATCATCTTCACCCTTGTTATGGTTTGCTTCTCCTATCAAATATAGGTAGTTTTAATTCTCATATTGGTGTTAGCTAGTTGTTGTTGATCCGAAGAATGTATGCAAAAGTTTATATATTTAAGTCAGTTGATACAGGAGAGAATTCTAACGAAAGAAGGAAAGAGGCAGAGCAAAAGGCCATATTCTGGCATTGCAAAATCCAGTTCTTTGCTAATTTGGAGTTTAATATTGTCTTTCTGTTTCTCTTTGGGAATGAATATATCTTAATTGCTTTTTATTATCCCATTTTACATGTAGATCATATTCTATTGGATGGTTCTTTAAAAGAAAGAATTCTAGACTGAGATATTAGGAATTATAGCAGTTATTTCTAACAGGTTTTAGATGCTTTGACAGGACTTTAAAGAGCAGATGAATTTTCGTATTAGGTTTTCAACAATTGGATCTTTCATCACCTAATGGCTTCTTTCTTATCAGTGCAGTTTTTTTATTCTACATGCTTCCCTTCACAGAAAAAGTCTAATTTTTTTTTCTTCTGGGAAGGTTACGAAAGTTACTAGATATTTCTTGAGCACTATTTCTTAGATTTTAGCATTTGATGGCAAGAACAGGAAAGTAGCTGTTGACAGCTATTTTCTTTAGCATTGCTGATATGAGGCCTAATAGATCTTTCATTATCCTGTTGATTGCAGTATGCTTATCTGATAGAACCTGTTGAGAAGAGAATGCAAAGGGTAAAAGACTACATCAAGGTATTGTCTCAACAAACTTGGAAGTGTATCTATCAAACAGTATTGCTTAAAGTCGGTTTAATCTGTTTCCAGACTGCTTTGCTTAACAAAGACTACTGATGATTAATCTGACATGTCTTGATAGTGCAAACAGAGAGTGTTCTATTGCTTCATGTTAACTGAGTCATAAGATAGGTTCTTACTTGATAAAGAAGGTTTCATGCAAGTAGATGTTAACCCTTAAACATGCTGAAGTTATGGCTGAAAGAACTTCAATTATCACAATTCACAAGCAAAGCCTTTTTTACAGAGGATTTATTACTTACTTTCTTAAGTGCATTTCGCAATACGATGAAATCCTAAGAATTCATCTCAGCACAAATGAGGATATAAAACTGTAATAACATCACAGAGCTTTTGGTTTTTATGTGCAATAGCATGTTTTTGGAAAGTTCCTTGCATGTCTTGTAACTGTTAATTCTAAGAATTTGCTGCCATTGCTCTCAGTCCATCAAACCACAGCTTACAGTGGAAGTTGTACCAATCACAGATCCGTACGGTCCATCGATAGTTGATAAAGCTCTACAGGCAATTGTCGTCAGGTTCTTTTAATCTCCACTCTGATGATATTTTTCTTCTTATTTCCTGAGAGAATGTTCACACAGAATTATACCTTCTGACTAGGAATTACATCAATTTCACTTGCACTTTCTCTTGATTTGCTCCTTAATTTGGATCCTAGAAACCCAATAATGCGAGAGCAGCTCTCTCATCTGTTTCATATTCAAAAGAAAAAGATGGATTATGCATTTCCATTGACATGGGCCAATTCAGTTTCCTGCATTTTCTGATTTTTCAACAATGAAAGGCTTCTCCTCCAGTGCTCTACCTGGCTGAGCAATGTTTCTATTAGTAAAATGTTTCCAAGGAATTGAATTCAACAGTCATATAGATTTGGATGAAATGACTTAATTTTCCTATCCTCAGAATCCTATTCTTTAGGGCATACTTGTGGAAAACCATGTGTAACATAGATCTGCTTGTGTTCAGCGAGGAGACTTTGCCTGGTGGCAGGTCTGTCAACAGGAAGAGAGCAGAGAGAGGTTTGACTCAATTGAAGGTCCTCACCTTTCTATGCGCAGCTTAGGTTTTATCAATTAGCTTCAGCCATTTGCTAGTAGAACTAATTGCCTACATTGATGTATGACATGCAGATTGAAGTTGTAAACCTACTAGAGGAATCAACAGGGATTAAGTTAAGCTCCACCACATTGCGGAGATTTGAAGCTGAGGCCATACAAAATCAGCACGCGCAGAAACAGCAGCATATCAATTTATTAAACTGTTTCACATAACACAAGACCACATACAAGAACTTCGGAAGTTGCGCAACAAACACATGCCATATTACATGTGTATACTTTGGTTATTTTCTCACTCACAACAAAACCATGCAGTTGTATTCACACTATACAGATGCATTCACCTTTCAAGTATTGGTTGTAGTCATACTGGTGCTAATGCCCACAGGAGTTGAACTGCCTTCTGTGCTTGTTTGTGAGTTGTCTGATGCTTCTGAGCTGCCAAAATCTGTAACTTTGTTTTGTGATGCATACTTATAAGAAGGACCCTCGGCGGCTATCACAGGAGGTTCATTCAGAAATGCCCAATTGCTCCTGGTCCACCTGCAGAAAAGCATGGAGGCAAGAAGATTAGATCACGCCACCGAATGCAGATTGGTTCATCGAATTCCATACCAATTACGCGAGTTCTCGTTTCTCTACATCTTCAACTTTTTTTCTTTTGTGGTCCTTAGCAACTTGTTCACCTACTCATATTAATGAGATGGTCCATCCATGGTTCTTAGCATTGATGAAGAAGATTTATACCATATATAGGGAACTAATATACTCAAAGAATATGAAGGATCCATATACAGCGGCATTAATTCAACCAAGGCATCTTTAAAATCATTTCAGAAAGAAATGAAGAGGAACTCTGACTTAAAAAAACTCCTAATATGAACTTTGCAATAGCTTTATGTTACTGTGCTCTTCTATATTGATAAAACAATCATTGAACAACATTAGTCTTTCCAGAAAAAAAGTTGGTAGCTTTACCAGCAGGACTTCTTGTTAAACTTCTCAGCATCTGCTTCAGAAACAGTGTTCTGTGAGCTCTCCTTTCTCTTCTCAGCAAATGATTTTGAACCAAAGTACAGTTTGTTCTCCTTTGTGTCAACCAAAGGCAGGGAGTTTGCTCTATGTATACTTCCTTCAAACTCTTTGCTTATGTTCTCCTGTCACAAGTATAATTCTTTGTTGTTTAAACTCTCATCTAATTTTCTGAAATCTAAGAACAGTGGAAAAAGAAGAAGATCACCTTGTTTTTAATCAAAGAAGCAGGTGTTTCAATCAGACCCCCTTCCTCTTCATTCTTTGCTTTCCAGTATGCATCAATCTCTCCTTTAGTGAGTGATTTGTTCCTCTTGTAGTTAACTGCAACAATAATATTTAGCTAGAATGTTTCCATCTAGAGGGGATGTCTTGTTCCCGGATAAAAAGAAGAAGAGATAAGAGAGAATACCAGACTTGGGGTCTTGGTATGGTGATGCCCATCCCGCCATTAGAGAACCCATTGAAGCTTTTCTTGCTAGCTCTTGGAATCAGGGTGAAACTTAGTGAGTAGGTATATGGAGGGCCCTCTCAGCTATAATTTAAGTTTGTTCTTATCCTCGTACTAAATGGAAAAAGACCAATATATAGCTGATATATATATTGCATGCAAGTTGGCAGGTGGAGTGTGATGGGGCCTTCTCTCATGTTTGCTTTGTTGGCATGCAACTCATCATTGTGACACTTGCCACATTCTTTAGCCAAATTTTGGTTCAACTACTTTGTGGGTTTTGTATTGAGAAATTTTTGAAATAGAACCGGTTATCCAGAGTTATCCAGTCATCCAGAGTTATCCAGATTTTTGGTTCAACTACTTTGTGGATCTTGACTTAAATCTCTCTAAATAGTCATAAATAGTAATTTAGAAGGATTGGCGTATGTGCGTGTGTAGAGATAATGATGATTTTTTTCTGATAGTGCTGCCAACATCTCTGATGTAATAATTACTCAGAAGTCTGTGAGTTATCCTAACAATAACTCATGGTTCCTGTCTTATTAGGGTAGTGATAGTGAGATAGAGCCGCAGTGGATAGATGCAAGTTTAGCAAAGAGTTTTAGTGGAATTAGTTTGATTCTTTGAAGTAAGTGATGGGAATCTTGTTCTTAGAGCATTCCTAACAAATTCTTTGTATCATTCTCTATTCATAAATTTAAAAAATATGAGTAAAAAATATTACCTGACAGAATCCCTATCTTTAAATTAATTTTCTATCTTGTTCCCTAATTTCATTTCTTAAATATAAGGAATATGTTTGAAAGTGCATGCCATTTTAGTTGATGAAGGTGACCAGAAATTTTTTTTTTATGAGCTGAGCCTGAAACAACTAGTGGACTACAAAACATGATCTAGCACCAGTCGACCGTCCTCCGGGTGCCAAACAAAATACACTCCGGAGGAACGTCACGACCGGGCTATACCATCAACAATAATATTCTCCTCCCTTGGTATCGCCCAAAACATGACCGACCCCATTGACGAGATCTGAAGTCAAATCTATGTAACTAGTCCCTCTATCTCCGGGGTCCAAATCCTAAAAGGTGGCCAGAAACTTGGCCAACTGAGATTCTGGATGTGGAGATGACTTATCTTTCAGCTCTTGCCCCCCCCCCCCCCCCCCCCACCCCCTTCTTTGATTCTTGTGAAGCAGAGAATGTTTTGCTGACACTTGGTAGAGTAAGATGAGATCATTAAACCTTCCCATTGTGCACTTTTTTGGTTAATGTTGAGATACTTTGAAAAAAAAAATCTTACTTTCCTCCTCATTTTTGCCAAAGATGGAGCTTCGTACATGATTTATAAAATTACAATTGTAAAATTACAAAATTATTACTTTGGCGTTATAATGTCAATGGTGTCTAAATTCATATAAAAATAAGGATTTGTTAGAGTTGGAATCCATGCTCGTCACAACATGTGAGACGGCGTGGTAGGTTACATCAAAAATCTAAATGATTTACTTCATTATGTACACGTTGGGAAGTCAGGAATAAACCCACCTATGAGAGGGATAAAATTAAGTTAAAAGAGGATGTAAATTTCAACAATTAAACTTTTCTTCCTTTCATGGGGCATTTGGCATGGTTGAAGTGAGATCCATCCCCGCCCACTTCCATGACTCTTTCATCCTCCATGGTAGCCGCGTCGTCTCCATCGAGCCCGTCCGTAGTCAACCTCGGCATCCTTCAACTTCTTGAATCGCCGCCCGCTACCCCTATCGTCCTCCAAGAAACAGATTATCCTTCGAGAGGAGGAATTGAGAGCAAGGGCGAAAAGAGATGGTCGGCAAGAGGGTAGAGAGGAGCGTATGGAAGGAGAAGTGGTGAAAGAGAGGTAGGCGGTTGGCAAGACGGGACGGATGAGTGCGGGGTGGAAGAAGTGGATCGAGGAAGCAGGGGAGAAGAGAATCATGTAACGTGGCTCATCTGGAGTGTCTGATGTACTCAAACTTAACTTGGACCGGTGCATCCTATCCGTATGATAGGACGCCCCCCGATAATATATAATAGACTAGTAGGGTCCCATGCCACTTGGCAGGGTAACCACCATCTCCCCTCATAACTCCCCACTAATCCCTCATAATTCCCCCCTCCCCCACTATTACCCCTCCACATCAGCAGCCACATAAGATATATCTGCCACGTAGGACGCCAGCTAGGATAAACCAAAGATTAACTTCTTAACCATCCTGTTATATAAGGATGATGTCCTTTTTTATTTGGCTAAATTATGTATTAGTACCCTGTAGTTTTGGTCAACTTTTTATATGGTCCCTGAACTTCAATTTCGTGACATTGAGTCTCTCGATTTTGTTTTTGGTTCTCATGTGGGCCTCCACCCCAATTTTCGTCATCTAACTAACGGCAAAAGGGGTCACGTGCGCCGCACGTGACCCCATTCCGTCAGCTAACTAACAACGTCGCCGTCGTCCCCTTCTTTCCTCTCTCCGGTGATCCGGCAACCTCCTATCAAACCCACCGTTGCCGTTTCTTCAGGCTGCCTCTCACCCATTATCTCTCTCTCTCTCTCTCTCTCCCCCTTCTCACCTAGGATCTCACCCTCGCCTGACCTCGACCTCGGCGACCTCTCCGTCAACGGCGACCTCTACCTCTCTCTCCCCATCAACGGCGACCTCTCTCTCTCTCTCCCCCCTCCCCTTGGGCTCCGGCTCCCTCTTCTCCTACCTCGAGCTCGGAGGAGCTCGGAGGCTCCGAGCTCAATGCCTCCAACCCCTCTCTCCTCCGACCTCTCTCTCCTCTACCTCTCTCTCTCTCCTCCGGCCTCTCTCTCTCTCCTCCGGGCTTTCCACCCTCGATGGCTCGATGTCGCCCCGTCCACCCTCGACGCCGCCCCCCATTCCTCCATTACCAAGCGCCGCCACCTCCGAAGATCACCACCACCGGCCACCTCTGAAGATCACCACCGCCGCCCACCACCATCCCCGTGTCCCCATCGCAGAGCAAACCCTCCATCACCCCGGTGATCGACCTCGAAACCCTCTTCTCCGCAGCCGGCCACCACCCGATCTCCTCATCTACAGCCTTCCATCTCCCTGACCCACCTCCAAAAGCTTCCTCAGGCTGCCACGATTCTACCTCCACCCTTTATTGGCCTCGAAAGCACCTCCACTGCCGCCGGCGACCACCTTCCATGAAACCCTCCGCCGGCCACCCACTCGAATCTCCTCATCTACGGCTTCTAAACGACCCTCTTCCCAGGTTTGTGTGGTTGCTTAGGGGTGCCCCGGTGAGGAAACCCGATAAAAATCGAATTTTTAAGAGGAGGACAGGGTGGATTGAGGCCAGGGTAGGTTGGAAGGGGAAAACAGAGGGTGCGCGCCGGTGGCAAAGCACTAGCGATAGCTTGGTGTCAGGCTAGGTTGAGGGTGGTCGTAGAGAGATAGAAGGACAGCCAACCACCTAGGCAGCTGCTTACCGGCGGCGAGGAAGTTGCTGGTTGCTAATGGGGAAGGTGGTGGCGAAAGGAGAACAGAGGCCGGAGAGGAAATGGCTAAGGCCAGTTTCGGTAAGAATGGGTGTCCGGAAAGGGGAAATAGTGAGGGAGGTGACGCAAGGAGGACGCCGGCGACGTGGTTGGACTCCGTGGCAAAGCAGGGATCCGCCGCTCAGCGGGAGGAGGACAAGGCCGAGGGAAGGAGAACGGGTGGGTTTGAGGGAAATAGAGGGAAAACTCACCGGAAAACAACGAGATCAAGTGCAAGGGCCACGCCCGAGGCTGGATCGCCGGATCTCGTCGCCGCTCGCCGGTGCAAACGTGCAGTATAGTGGTAACCCACCATGTTAGTTAGCTGACGGAATGGGGTCACGTGCACCGCACGTGACCCCTTTTGCCGTTAGTTAGATGACGGAAATTGGGGTGGAGGCCCACATGAGAATCAAAAATAAAATCGATGAACTCAATGTCATGAAATTGAAGTTCAGAAACTATATAAAAAGTTAACCAAAGCTACATGATATTAATACATAATTTAGCCTTTTTATTTTATTATTTTAGAGGTAACATGATCCGGTTTGAATGGTACTTTCAAGAAGAAGGACTTGGTATCTCCGCATGCAATATGGTTGCCACCGTTACATACATGCATGCTTCGGTGTCAGACATGATGTGGTGGTGTTTCGTACAATGAATGGCCACAGTAGAGTGCCGAGATCCTTGACTCTTTTGAAACCATTTTTCTCGCAGAGGAGTGCAGGTGACATCAAATGATCCCCATGTGGTGGTGTCTCTGTTATTACTGTCATAAATTAGAATATCAGTAAAATGTTAAAACCAATCTCATAAGTAATAACGGTTAAATTTATATTAATTCATATTCCTTAAGTTTCTTTATATATATTTTCTAAGTTTGCTTTATATAAACATATATTAATTCAAATCAACATAAGTTCTATTAATATTATCTTATGCTAAGACTTATATGTTATTTTATATACCCTAAGTTAGACTTATAATATTTTTATATTTTATTAGCTATGTTTTATGGTGACAGTGAACAAAAAGCTACGACGAATTTTCGAACCCTGAACCACCTACGGGTCAACACAGCCGTCTAACCAGACAAATTACAAGGAGTTTGTTAAAATTTTATATTAGTAATAACTAAAAACTGTGTCAGGGGCACATGTGAGTACTAGTTATGCTATAAGATTTAGTTGTGCTCTCGTTTGGTCGAGAAATAAAGGGGATAATCCTGCTTTATCCTCTTTTATGCTCAATTTTTACCCCCAAAATCAAGAGTAATGATTACGGGATTATTCGTATTCCACATACCACCATTACTCTATTTTTTCTTACCCTAATTCCTTAAATTAACTTTTTCTAACCCCATCTAACCCTATCCCCTCTTAATCTCATTTTTTCTAACCCCATATCAAACGGGTAGCAGAGAAAAATCTACATAAGCTATTCACAAAACTTCTCTCAAAATTTTTCCCTCCAATATGTTAAAAAATACGTACAAAATAACTATTTTGAAATACTTATTACCATCATATCCTGGAATTAGACGTATCTTCCACTAAAGTTAGATTGGTTTGGCTTGAAAAATATTTAACATTTAAGATTGCTAAAAAAATTATAAAATATGTTGTTTTAACACTTTGTTGGCCAGAATAATAATTTTCTACATTAATCTAGTATTCTCTTCCATGTCACAACCTTATCCTCAACCTTTTTTAAGATATATTTTCCAACTTTTCTTTCCATATTAATTCTTCCATTTCCTCTTAAGATTGATGTCTGAGAAAAAGGAATGTGCTTTTTGGCATGCTCAAACATGCATACTGTTAAAAGAAAACTCCTAACTTTCTCTCTCTACATTTCAAGGATTATTATATGGAAAGAGTGCTGGCAGCTCTCCTTTATTAAGCATTTGCCAGAGAGAAGCCATGTAGAGAGAGATGGAGATTTGGTTCTAGTTTCAGCTTTCAAACCAAATCAAAGTGTTCTTTTTTTTTAGTTTCCTCTCTTTTTGGGAGGAATGGGAGGAGTTTGAGATCTGAGAAGCATGGTATGGCGGCGGCGGCGGCGGCGGCGAATATAGGAGTTTCCATAGGAGGGGAGGGAGGAGCTTTTTCGGAGAGTGGGGGCATTTCGGGAAGAGAGGAGCGGAGAGGGGAGAGAGAGGCGGAGAGAGGGAGAAGGAGGAGATGGGTATCCTTGGAATCCTTCATTTGAAATAAAAATAGGATTTTTTTGGGGATCCAATCCCCTCTCCTCTCTCTCTCTCTATCCACATTGTCCCATTTTCATCTGATCAGAGCTCGGAAGTGGTTGAATTGGGGGGGGGGGGGGGGGGGGAGTTCGGATTTTTCCATCTTTTGCCTTGATCATTTCCTATCGTTCTTGTCTCAGTTGTCCTCTTCCCTTCGGAGAGAGACAGATTTCAATTTTTTTTTGTCTCCATCTTTTTCTTTTGTGGCAAGAATTTGGGGAATAAACCAAGTTTGTGTTCTCTCCGGAGATCTCGCTTTTGGGGTTTTTGATTTCCCTCGTTAGATCCAATTGTAAAAGTTCTGAATTTTTTTTAAGAAGAATATAGGAAACCCACATGCCTGGCTCCTTTCCTTTCGCCCTTTTCACGTGATTCGCGAAATTTATGCTGTTCATTGCTTTTTGGAGAGTTGGGTTTTATTATCCCATGTAGGAAAGGCAGGAAAAAAGTTTCCTTGTAAAAGATTTCATACACCCATACTAGAATGTGTGACAATCTCTCCAAACCCTTCATTTGGATACATCGATTCCAAGAAAAAGGCCCAATTTTTGAATAATTTCGAGGCTTTCAGCTCACACATTTTTGTCCAATTTGTCCAAATTTGAACATTTGCTGATCCGAGGGCGTAATCTCATATACCCATTTGCAGCATTGATTAGAATTCTCTCCAAAATCCTATCTTTTGAGTTAATAAAGTGCAAAAGAAAAAAATTCCATCTTTTCCCTCTTCTATCCTGGATTCCAGTCCTATCCACATCCCCATTTCCTTCAGATCCAAGGCTTTGAACGCCCAAAACCCAAACTTCTGTGGATTTTCTATATCTCCAACCACAACCCATTCCTCCAAACTGTTCAAGATTTTGCATTTGGTGGTCTAAAATCCAAAATTAAAAGGAGTGCTAGAGAGATGTCCTTCAAAAGCATAGTCCGAGAGCTTCGGGAGATGAGAGATGGGATTGGGAGCATGTCACGGGGAGGAGGGGAGGTGGAGGGGAGGTCCGGGCGGGCGGCATGGGCCCACCAGCTCTCGCACCGGCAGCAAGAAGAGGAAGAGAGGCCGCAGGGACGGTGGGCGAGCCTGCCGCCAGAGCTGCTGCTGGATGTGGTGCAGCGGGTGGAGGCAAGCGATTGTAATTGGCCCGCTCGCCGCAATGTGGTAGTGTGCGCCTCGGTCTGCCGGTTGTGGCGGGAGATCACGAGGGAGGTCGTCAAGACGCCGGAGCAGTGCCGCCGCATCACTTTCCCAATCTCCCTCAAGCAGGTTGCCACCATTGCTAATTGTGTCAGAATAAATTTGTGCTCCATTTCTCTTATTCATTGCAGTATAGTGCATTATGTGTATTGGGTTTGTGCTGAATCTCTTAGACTTCTTTGTTGATGTTTGGGTTGTGTCACTGTTGAGTAGTTTGTGGGAAATGGATCTGTTTCTATTTATAAAAGTCTTGAATTGTCTTTGATGGATTTCTTGTTTGATGATAGCCGGGGCCAAGAGATTCTCCAATTCAGTGTTTCATCAGGAGGGAACGAGCAACCTCCACCTATTGGCTGTACTGGGGGCTGAGCCCAGGTGATCCATTGCTATGCAAATTCCATGCTTGTCTTTTAATTTTAATTGCCACTATACATATTTTCTCTTAGGTTAAAGAAATAGGACTTCTTCATGAGAGAGATGTTGAAGGAACCTTGTTTGAGTGGTCTATATTGCATAAACAAGAATAACCTACTCTCTTGTTGCCTGATTGCCTTTTATACCTGGTAATCTTGCAGATCAAAGGCTGCAAATCTTTAGGTTTTTCTTAGTCATTGTTGCATTTGCTAATGTATGGCGCAGTTGAGTCATTGTTATGTAATTCAGTTCTTTGAGCAATGACATGTCCTAGGCAAAGAGATAGTGGAGCATCAACTTTGAGATGCCATATAATGCAAAGGTAGGAAAATGATTTGCAGTGGACCAAGCTAAGGAAAATGTGGTGTAGTTCTTTGCTCCGATTTTTTGTAGTTTAATGCTGGATAGGAGGTGTCTTTCTTTCAGCACATTTTTGTGGGGTCCAAAGATTTAGAAAATTACACTGTTATTGAGTGGTCAAAGATGATTCTTTTCTGGGCACTTGTTTCTTGACATGCTCGGACATCCTTCTAATTATTTGCTGAATCTATTATCTATCCCCCAGATTTCTGTGATACAACAGAGCCTGTTGTCAAAAGTAATTAATGACTTCTTATGTTTGATGTCAGGGTTTGCTGTGGTTATCTCATTATGTATATGATTAAGCATTTGATATCCTTCTTTTTAGCTCTATCATTGGGTCTATCACTCAAAGAAAACCCTGACCAAGATGACAATTTTTGCAATTCTTTCCAAAACAAGCTATTGTTTTGATGGGCGACTGTAGTCTGTGGACACCTCAACTGCTTAACGCCTTTTGAATAGGAGTGTATTTATACGTATATATGGACTGCTGCATGGGTTTACTAATACCGATAGCTTTGTTGAATTGCAGCTTTGCAGGGGGAGAATGACAAACTTCTGCTTGCAGCCCGCAAAATCAGGCGTGCAACCTGTACAGACTTTGTGATCTCATTGTCCTCAGATGATTTCTCTCGAGCTAGCAGTACCTACATTGGAAAGCTGAGGCAAGTTTTCCCGTATTCATATAAGATAAATGTGTTAACTGCCATCTCTTTTCTAGCATCTGACAGAACTTTTGGGAGCTTAACCAGGGCAAACTTTCTTGGCACCAAGTTCACCATTTACGATAGCCAACCTCCATATGACGCCCAAGTACAATCAAGCAGCCGTTCAAGTCGAAGGATTCATTCAAAGCAGGTTTCACCAAGATTACCGGCAGGGAATTACAATATTGCGACCATTGCTTATGAGCTAAATGTCCTTAGAACCCGAGGTCCGAGGAGAATGCAGTGCACCGTGCACTCCATTCCAGTCTCGGCTATTCAAGATGGTGGATCAGCTCCGACGCCAACAACATTTGTTAACTCTCCTGATGAGCAGTTTTCTTCTCCAAGAAGTGTCAAAGGAAAGGATCCAATCATAGAGTTTTCATCTACGAGTCTAACTGAGCCACCAGCACCGGTTCAGGCCCCTGGTGAGCCATTGGTTCTAAAGAACAAGGCCCCTAGGTGGCATGAGCAGCTTCAGTGCTGGTGCCTTAACTTCAAAGGCCGAGTAACCGTAGCCTCAGTGAAGAATTTCCAGCTCGTGGCTGCTGTGGATCCCTCTCACCAGGTTTCCTTAGCTGAGCAGGAGAAGGTCATACTTCAGTTCGGGAAAATAGGGAAGGATATCTTCACCATGGATTACCGTTATCCGCTCTCTGCATTCCAGGCATTTGCCATCTGCTTGAGCAGCTTCGACACAAAGCCAGCATGTGAATAAACAACATCTTGGAAGATTTACATCATCAAGAATGTCTACATCTTCTGCAAAAGCGAGTTACCAATGGATCTTTCATGTGCTTGTAACAGAGGCTGTTTGTGATCCTTCAAATTGTTCAAATTTGCAGCAGTCAAACGTATCAAACTCAGTCAAACGTATCAAACTCAAACTTGGATAAGTTATGGATTTCAAACGTAGTGCAATGCTCGAAACATACATTTTTCAATCATGAAAGCTTAACTTATGCAGAAACATGCTAAAATAGCTCACACTATTATTTTTCATTCGATTTATTACATAGTTGCTGACATTATAAATTATGCTGTGCCTTTTTGTTGTTCACATTGCGGATGTTCCTTCATGATCATGATCAGCCCTAGCAATCTTTTTGTCATTACAACTATACCGGCACCCATGGCGCCGAGGCTTCTGAGGATTATCTTGGTCACTGTCACTTGATTCCAGGAAAAGTGCTCTTAGGCACCGTCTTTTGACGTTCGGGTTGTATGTGAGCTTCTGAGCTGGGGCATTGCTTGTAGCAGTCTTCGACATTGCCGGTTGTTCCGGCTTTCCCTTGATTTTGATAGCCGCCACTGGTTTGTTTGAAAAAACCCAGTGAACACCTGGGTCTGTTTCGCAGCAGGAACTCTCATGCAGGAGAGAGTTGTTGATGCTCTGCACGTTGCTGTTGATGTTAGTATTGATTGCAGAATTTCCATCAGCTGTATGACTGTTGTTCCTAACTTTCTCTTCGTTTAGCTTGTTGCCTCTGTGATTGTTGGTGAAGCTTTCATCGTTGTTCATCGCATCATGACCTATGACCATGGTTGCTCCTCTGTTTTCGCCGGCTAAGGTAATGATAGTTACCCCATTTCCATTCCCTAGCTGATGATTTGGGTCTCCAACTTTGAGCTTCTTGACCAACTTTGAGATGCCGTCTTTGATCTCTGCCTGGAATGTGGTTCGCTCTCCACAGGGAGAAGATCTTGGAATGCTTGAAATGGGTATCCTGCTCTCTTTCTCCTTGGGCCCATTTCTTGCTGGTTTGTCCTCGTCACCATCGTCTTCCTTTGACTGTTTTCGAGTTGAGATTCTCATTTCCGTAATAAGCTCACTTCTATCTGGATGAGACACTGCTGTTGTTGTGTCGATTTCTTCAGTCGACTCCTTTGGCTTCTTGGATTCCTGTGTTGCTGGTTTTATCTCGGGCTTTTCATTGTCTTGAACTTGTTCAGATACTATTTTGCTAGGTTTCATCTCTCTCTCAAGATCAGAGCTTATTTTAGGTTTCTCTTCTATTGTTTGCTCTAGTTTTTCATCGAATTTAGGCAGTGTTGAAGGCTCTATTTGTTGTTCCATTCGAGGTTTTGTTTCAGGTTTTCCTCCTCTAATCTCTCCAGGCTCACTCTCAGGGACTGTGGGCTGTTTAGAAGCATCACTCGTACGCTCTCCTGGGGTTTGTTTCTCAAGGATATCAGAAGACATTGGCTTGGGCTCTACATCTTCTCGAGGCTGGTTTTCTTGCATAGGTAGGCTAGGAACTGGTTGGCTAAGAATGGTATTTTGTGTTTGTGGCAATGTGGTTTCAGGCTGGTCTTCAGGTTGCGGGATGGCCGGAGAAGGCGGTGGCTGATCAGGTACATTGTCGACGGTGGCCGTCTCCCGCTGGGGAGATGGCGAATTTGGTCGAGAGGGAGTAGCCTGAGATGGAGACGGGGATCTAGAGCCTTTCGGAGCCTCTGAACGCCTCTTTGAATCTATTCGAGATGGCTGTGAGGGCTGAGAGCTCCCCGGGCTTGCCGGTTGTGCTTGTGCAGCTGCTCTGGATGGCGAGGGGGACTGGACGGGTGAACGTGACGGTGATGGCTGCTGTGGAGATGTCTTTGCAGGCTGAGATAGTCTGCGAGACGGAGACGGAGACGGAGACGGGAGTCTTCGACTAGAAGGAGATAGAGACTGGGTTGGAGGGGGTGACACTGGTGCCGCCCGCGAAGGTGATGGAGGTTTCTGCGGAGCCTGAGAAGGGGTTGGTGGTACCTGGGCTGGAGGCTGTGGTGGAGGTGGCGGTGGCGCCAGAGTTTGGGGTGTTGGCCGCCGGGCAGGGAGTCTCGGGGCCTGTTGACGTTGACTACGGTCAGGCCAGTTCGGGAACCACAACCGGAATGCTGGTTGCGGCCTGCCGGATTGGTTGGACATGGCCATAGTGCTGTGTTGTTGTTTCTCTCAAGAAGATTGTTGTGGTGGAAGTTTGAGCATGGGTTTGATTCATGAACCGTGCATTATGGAGATTTATAGTGTCAAGTCTTTAGGACAAGAAATCCATGGAAAGAGGTTTGCATCTAATTCTTTGTTGGGCATTCTGGGTTGTTTTCGAGTTTAGGATTGGTATACGTCTCAGTAACTTCTCAGGGGTTTCAAACCAAAACGGGAAGCATCCTGGCCAACAAGAAAGTACTGGATTCTTTTTTTTAACAATCTAATGACTGCTGTTAATTATAATTTCTTAGTACAGAATCTTTCATCAGATCATAATACTTGGTGGTTTACCAATATAAATTAGAAGTCAGAACTGATGAGTGGTTGATAATTGAGATGATACTGAAAGGACCTCAAATACCCATGTCAAGATCCATCAATCTGTCTGGTTTCTTTTTTGAATCATAAGGATGAAATGGAGAAAATCAAAATAAAAATCCAGTTTTATGGTTATCTTGCATATAAGTTGAGATTTTTTTTTTTAATTAGTTAAATCCGAGGGTTAAAAAACCCAATTTATGATTATCTTGCATATAAGTTGAGATGAGAACATATATACACTACCCCTAACAACCCACCCCCATCGCCTATCTCTCCTTCTCCTCTTTATGACTCAACTGTCTCTCTCTCCTTTTTCTTTGAGGACTCAGCTGTCACATGTGAGAAATGTCACATGTCCTCCTCTCTCGACGATAAGAAAATATATAAATCAGATTATGATTCATAAAATATGATCTTATATAATAGATAAATACAGCTTCTGGATTTTATATTTATATGTTTTTTTTAATGTATATTTGTATGTAATGCCTGTGAGAGATTAGAGAGGAGGATCGGGGAGGCTACAAGGTTTCAACGAAATTAGATAAAGAAGGCACCTTGCGTGAACCATTGGCTAGGTCTTTGTCTGGTTTGTTTGGGGATGTGTCCTCCTCTATTATGTGTGTAGGTAGAGTAGAGGAGGAGAGTGGCCATTTTGGCCCTTCTTTTTGTGCATGAACTGCTTGTAGGGTAGTCCGGTTTTAACTGGCCATAATTGTTCAAAAAAAAGTAGTAGTGACTAAAGTTATAACCTTTTTTCTATGAGAAGATAAAACCATTTCGAAAGTGTGAGTCATAGCTAGCTTCACAATCAAAATTTGATGAGCAGACATGAAAGGGATCTGAATCCTCTATCTAAGATACCTTAAGTTTTATTTTCAATTTTTAATAAATAATTTGTTCTAATAGAATCTGAAAAACAAAACTGTTCTTTCTTGTGAGTTCAAACTAATTTAAAAATTTTACAACCATCAAATATATAAAATAACCAAAAAAAAATCATATGGATCAAAGAAGAGGAGGTGCTCAGAAATCGAATATGAATGGAATCGAAGTTATCCTCAAAGACATCCATGGATATCCATCGGATTAACGAGAAATCCATCATCGCAACCTCTTCAAAAGAAAGAAACCAAAGCAAAAATCAAAAGAGAAATGCAAAAGGAAGTGCCGGCCAGGGTTCTGGGATGGGTCGGCGCATAACATATATAGAGGCCAGTCTACACAGAGCCAGAGGAGTTAGGGTTCTCAGCGGATCATATACGGGTCGGATCCTCTATGAACTCGAACCTGGATCCGATAAAATTTTGGAATCTGCCAAGCATGTGTATTCTGGTATACGGATCCAAATAGGAATCCAATAAGAGATTCGAATCCTACTCTAGGATTGGAATTTTCAACATAAAAAGCGAATCGGGTTAATGGGTTATCGGGCCCACATAGAAACCACTACTTCCAGAGATTTGCTTACTGATATTGATTGGATTTAAGAGACTCGGACCACAATTTCTGGCTAAAGGACCCGACTAAAACCATTAGCTTAGCAATTTTTTTAAAATAATATTATTTTAATAAAATAATATTAAAAAAAACATATGTATTAAAAATATCTACGAGAATATGCCTCCCTGTAACCACATCAGCGTCACAACAACGACAGCGTAACCATTCATTTTTATAATGCCACCCCAGTAACCCATAACTTGAAATTACATAACGCAAGATAAAAATATAACTCCATGTTACGTCTTAATCTTAAGCACTTTAATCCGTCCAAGTGTGCACGCTCACCTGGATCTCCTAATAAGATGTAAGGTTATGGGAAGACATGTCATCGTAAATACTTTTCTTAGTATATTTAAATAATATTTTATTAAAATAATATTATTAAAAAAATTCCGTATATCTTAGGTTGCATCGATCCACATCTGATATTGATATCATAATCACTGAGCAAATGATCAATGATGGTTAACAAGAAGTGTTTCGATCTATGCAAACCAGTTTGATTATCGGAAAATTTCACTTTTTTATATGTCATTTCTTAGATAGTTGATGTTTTAAAATTGGCTATTCTTGCAACCAAACAACCCTTAAAAGAAGCAATTACATCGACCAGTGTCAAGAAACTAGTGCACACACAAATTCGAATACATGTGTGTGACTTGTCCCCCCCTGTCATATCACTTCCTTGCTGTAGATTAAGCAGCTAGTGCTCCAAAATGTTGCTCCATGATCAAGAATGAGCACTAGATAAACAAAAGGCAATACCCATCATCAAGGTTTAGCATCCATGGATCCCTTGCCCTCTCTCAGGAACAAAGCCAAGTCCCAATCCATGCAAGCAGGCAAGGCATAACCTTTTAGTTCTTCTTGCAACTCAGAGAAATGCTTCCCTCTTAGATGCCCTTTTAAACTTCTGTAGGAGAAGATCAACAATGCGATCGACTGTCGCAGCATTGGGGTGCTTTCGCCGGAAGTCTTGCAGGTGCTGCCACCTTGAATCTTGATCAAGGTATGTTGCATTATAGTTCTCATATTGAAACCAATTAAACTCCATATCTAAGAAGCTTGAAATGTGCATGCAGGATCTTGCACCATTGTATTAGTTTTTTTCAAATCAATTGCTGTCTGGAAAAACATAAACTGATAGGAAAGTGTTCATTTGATCATTAGAATTGTATCGCGACACATCGTTCAATTATTTCAATTAATTCTTTGTTATAGGTTTCAAGATGCAAGGAGTTGCTCAAGCAATAAGAGAGCATGGAAACAGAATTAGGCTAGCAATTCTTCATCAAATAGGCACAAGATTCACTCGTTTTGAGAGCGGTTCATCAGCTCATCTAGCCATTATACACACAGGATTAGAGAAGACAGTTGCAGAGGTCTTAAAAGCCAAGGGAGATGAGGCTGGAGCACTATATTGGTGCCTCACCAGTGACAAAGTCTATGATGCTGTCAAACATGTAAGCAATCCATGCAATTGGAATCAACGTTAATTTTTATTTTTATTTTGGCTGAAAGACAGCAAAAGTTGGCATTTGAAAATTATAATTCACAGATGACAGACCATAGAGTGGGTTCTTTGGTGGTTGTTAAGCCAGGGGATCAGAAACTAGTTGCAGGAATCATCACTGAAAGAGGTACTCAGCATTGATCCTCACATTTTAATTCATTAACCAAAACACTTGAATACTGATCAATTCTATCACCATAATTGTATTCTGCCATCGATTATTTTCATGAATTCAAGCAAATTTCGAGCAGACTATCTTCGAAAAATCATTGTGCAAGGCAGATCTCCCAAAACTACAAGAGTAGGCGAAATCATGACCGAAGAGGTCGATACTCTTTAATCGGTCTAAGCTAGCAATCTTTTGAAATCTAGATGAGGACTAAAAACTTTAATCTCTGTTACAGAACAAGCTGATCACAGTGTCTTCAGATACAAGCATTCTTCAAGCAATGCAGCTGATGACAGGTAATTCAACATTAATTGAAATAGTCCAAATTAATGGCAGTGATATGATCCTAACTTTGATGCTATGATCAGATAAACATATCAGGCATGTTCCAGTGATTGATAAGAAGGTTGTGGGCATGATTTCAATTGTGGACATTGTTCGAGCTGTGGTGGACCAACAGCAAGAGGAAGTGAAGCGTTTGAATGACTACATCCAAGGGGAATACTATTAAAGCCAAGTACAGAAGAGTGTCACAATTCCTTGTATTCTATGGTGCCTTCTTTTAGACAATAATGTTCAGTAATACTTTGTCATGGAAATTTGCCAAAAGGGTATTAAGATGTTCCATTGTCCTCTCCAGATTAATCCAATAAAGCATTTCAAATACGAAATCATGGTAACATTAATATTCACAAAAAAAAGGTTAAATCATCATAGATCTGAAAACACCAATGCGGCAATCAGTTATCAGAGGTTTAAATCTTCAAGCTTCTCAAATATCTCATTAAAAAATTGCCCTCTTATTTCAGCTAAAAGATTAGAAAACCAAAAAAAAAAAAAAAAATTTGAACCACCTGAGGGGAGGTGGTTGGGTGGCTAACTGGAGGACTTTAATGGTCCAATCAAACAGCCTCAGGTGAAAGGAGTGCTACTAGTCCATCCACTCCATCCTCTAATCCTGGCAACCAAACACCCCCTAGTAAAAGTAACTCCAAACAAACTCAAATCAGTTGCCATAAAATTGTGTTCTAACGATGGCCTCTTGAAAAAAATAAATCTATTTTCTCAAAACCACCATATCATAAGCTTACTTGACGTGACGTGGCATGAACAAATTATTACTTTAAATGCAAAAAATCACATGCTTCACAAACTTCTTGAGACTCCACATTTGTGTGTGGAAACTGGATAGCATCAAGCCATCAAAAGTCTAGAAGGATGAAGTCACCAAGTTGGATTTTTCTTCATCTCATCTCTTTGTTAAGGCCAAGTGGATGACTGACAGATTCCACTTATGTGGGCTTTTTCGTAAATTCGAAAAGTCAAGGGGTGGAAATGAAGACGACCTTTATATATAATATATAAATGCTCTGCTTTCCTGATCTATTTATTCTATGCTATTAATTTTGAGTCGGTTGTAGCTTGTTGGAAGGGCATATATCGCAGAAAGAGAGGAGAAGAGAGAGGAGGTGGAGAGATGGAGACGGTGGGGGAGGACGTGGAGGAGTACAGCTGGAG
>OY986968.1:1188231-1215808 GCA_963920575.1 Narthecium ossifragum
GACGCTTTGATGCAGCAATAGAGAATTTCACACTAGATTTATCCGGATTCATCTCCAACCCAGATAAATTATGATGCCGGCGTAGCACAGTCAGGAGCTTCCGCGCCTTCGGCGACGACGCCTTAGAAAAGAACAGGCAGGAATTTCACACTAATAATCAAGAAAGTTAGTCTTATAATTTTTTTAGGATAAATTAAACCTTTTACCTCAGTTTAAGATGGGTAAATACCCATACAACCACAAGTTCCTCAAAAGAAACCAAGACTTCTCGCAAGAGTTTACAAGCCTTGAATGCTATGCTACCACACTGGTCTATTTAGTCTTACATTTTACAAACTTACATCAGCGACCCCTCCACAAAAGAAGGTTATGTCTTACATAAACAACGCTTAGAAATACAGACAAGAAAACACAGCAATACAATAAAATCTGGAACTCCAAAGAACAAACATCTGACTCCAAGTGAGGATGGCAACCATATTTGCAAATGCTAATCCAATCAGATAATAGCTTCATTACCTGCATCTGCCAAACAATTGAAGAAAGCTTGAACAAATATTCATCATATTTTCTTATGCATTAAAGATAGCACATGTTAAGACTATAAAATCTATTAAATCTTCCCACTTAAGTTTTTAGGTTGAGTGGCCACAATAACATGGTATCCGAGGAGAGGTCGTTGTTCCAAATTTGCTTCCTCCAATAGTAATAACACATAAAATAGAAAAGAGGTTTAGAATCCACAGTAACAATACATAATAGAAAATGTTTTCCAGCACATAATAGAAAAGAGATTTAGAGTCCTTCCACTTACCTTTGCTAGGGACTATGATCACTGGTGCAGACTTGCAATTGTGGAAACAGTACTCACTGACACTCCCCTGCAACACACTGCACAACAATCCACATCTCAGAAACTAACCTGAGACTAGTACTAATATGAATCAGTGTCAAAGCATAGCCTTAATTATTTCATTTAGACATTATTGCATTAAGGGTGAACCACTTAAGTTTATCAAAATCATAAGTTAATAAAAGGAAGTAAATTTGAGCTTGAATGGTTTATGAGCTCCAATACATGAATATTGGAGTAATAATCCCTTATAATTGTCTCAGAAACTTAAACCAGTGAAAAAGAGAGTATTCGAGATCATAGTTATATATAAGTATCTTCGTACATATATCAAGCAGTAAACCACTATCATGCCTTCGAAATTTGTTTTAAGGACATGGTCCGGTTGAACCGAACCCGGTTTGGTCTAGCTTTCTCACCTCTGGATGAGTCCCATTCCTCGGGTGCCCATGACGACGGCGGCCGGCTTCATCTTCTCCGCCTCCCGGCATATCGCCTTCCCGGCATGCCCCTCCACGATCCTCGCCGTCGAACACACCTACTCCGGCCAGATTCACCATTAATTACCAAAACACCCTTCATATTTCATATTAACCCAAATAGGTCCTTCGTGCAAAATTAGCAAAAAAAAGAAGGGAAAACTCATATACCATGGCCGTCTTTAGAGCCTCAACAGCCAATTCCTCCATCATTTTTTGACTTGCCTCATACACCACCTCATTACGGACACCTTTATTAAACAATTCAAAGCCCAAAAGAACAAAAAATAATTATTGCGGATATGGAGGGGCTAAATGCAAAGATGAGGGGTATCAATGTAATAAACGTACTGGAGACGGCGTGGACGAAGTGGACGGTGTCGGCGAGGCGGCAAAGGTGGGCGAGAGCCCAGTCGAGGGCGTGGCGGCTGTTGGGGCCATGGTCGATGGCGATGATGATGTCACGGCCCCTCCGCCGCTCGCCGGTCTCCCGCTCCAGCTCCGGCTCCGGCACCACCGGTATCAGCGACGGCAGCACCACCTCCCTCCAGCTGTACTCCTCCACGTCCTCCCCCACCGTCTCCATCTCTCCACCTCCTCTCTCTTCTCCTCTCTTTCTGCGATATATGCCCTTCCAACAAGCTACAACCGACTCAAAATTAATAGCATAGAATAAATAGATCAGGAAAGCAGAGCATTTATATATTATATATAAAGGTCGTCTTCATTTCCACCCCTTGACTTTTCGAATTTACGAAAAAGCCCACATAAGTGGAATCTGTCAGTCATCCACTTGGCCTTAACAAAGAGATGAGATGAAGAAAAATCCAACTTGGTGACTTCATCCTTCTAGACTTTTGATGGCTTGATGCTATCCAGTTTCCACACACAAATGTGGAGTCTCAAGAAGTTTGTGAAGCATGTGATTTTTTGCATTTAAAGTAATAATTTGTTCATGCCACGTCACGTCAAGTAAGCTTATGATATGGTGGTTTTGAGAAAATAGATTTATTTTTTTCAAGAGGCCATCGTTAGAACACAATTTTATGGCAACTGATTTGAGTTTGTTTGGAGTTACTTTTACTAGGGGGTGTTTGGTTGCCAGGATTAGAGGATGGAGTGGATGGACTAGTAGCACTCCTTTCACCTGAGGCTGTTTGATTGGACCATTAAAGTCCTCCAGTTAGCCACCCAACCACCTCCCCTCAGGTGGTTCAAATTTTTTTTTTTTTTTTTGGTTTTCTAATCTTTTAGCTGAAATAAGAGGGCAATTTTTTAATGAGATATTTGAGAAGCTTGAAGATTTAAACCTCTGATAACTGATTGCCGCATTGGTGTTTTCAGATCTATGATGATTTAACCTTTTTTTTGTGAATATTAATGTTACCATGATTTCGTATTTGAAATGCTTTATTGGATTAATCTGGAGAGGACAATGGAACATCTTAATACCCTTTTGGCAAATTTCCATGACAAAGTATTACTGAACATTATTGTCTAAAAGAAGGCACCATAGAATACAAGGAATTGTGACACTCTTCTGTACTTGGCTTTAATAGTATTCCCCTTGGATGTAGTCATTCAAACGCTTCACTTCCTCTTGCTGTTGGTCCACCACAGCTCGAACAATGTCCACAATTGAAATCATGCCCACAACCTTCTTATCAATCACTGGAACATGCCTGATATGTTTATCTGATCATAGCATCAAAGTTAGGATCATATCACTGCCATTAATTTGGACTATTTCAATTAATGTTGAATTACCTGTCATCAGCTGCATTGCTTGAAGAATGCTTGTATCTGAAGACACTGTGATCAGCTTGTTCTGTAACAGAGATTAAAGTTTTTAGTCCTCATCTAGATTTCAAAAGATTGCTAGCTTAGACCGATTAAAGAGTATCGACCTCTTCGGTCATGATTTCGCCTACTCTTGTAGTTTTGGGAGATCTGCCTTGCACAATGATTTTTCGAAGATAGTCTGCTCGAAATTTGCTTGAATTCATGAAAATAATCGATGGCAGAATACAATTATGGTGATAGAATTGATCAGTATTCAAGTGTTTTGGTTAATGAATTAAAATGTGAGGATCAATGCTGAGTACCTCTTTCAGTGATGATTCCTGCAACTAGTTTCTGATCCCCTGGCTTAACAACCACCAAAGAACCCACTCTATGGTCTGTCATCTGTGAATTATAATTTTCAAATGCCAACTTTTGCTGTCTTTCAGCCAAAATAAAAATAAAAATTAACGTTGATTCCAATTGCATGGATTGCTTACATGTTTGACAGCATCATAGACTTTGTCACTGGTGAGGCACCAATATAGTGCTCCAGCCTCATCTCCCTTGGCTTTTAAGACCTCTGCAACTGTCTTCTCTAATCCTGTGTGTATAATGGCTAGATGAGCTGATGAACCGCTCTCAAAACGAGTGAATCTTGTGCCTATTTGATGAAGAATTGCTAGCCTAATTCTGTTTCCATGCTCTCTTATTGCTTGAGCAACTCCTTGCATCTTGAAACCTATAACAAAGAATTAATTGAAATAATTGAACGATGTGTCGCGATACAATTCTAATGATCAAATGAACACTTTCCTATCAGTTTATGTTTTTCCAGACAGCAATTGATTTGAAAAAAACTAATACAATGGTGCAAGATCCTGCATGCACATTTCAAGCTTCTTAGATATGGAGTTTAATTGGTTTCAATATGAGAACTATAATGCAACATACCTTGATCAAGATTCAAGGTGGCAGCACCTGCAAGACTTCCGGCGAAAGCACCCCAATGCTGCGACAGTCGATCGCATTGTTGATCTTCTCCTACAGAAGTTTAAAAGGGCATCTAAGAGGGAAGCATTTCTCTGAGTTGCAAGAAGAACTAAAAGGTTATGCCTTGCCTGCTTGCATGGATTGGGACTTGGCTTTGTTCCTGAGAGAGGGCAAGGGATCCATGGATGCTAAACCTTGATGATGGGTATTGCCTTTTGTTTATCTAGTGCTCATTCTTGATCATGGAGCAACATTTTGGAGCACTAGCTGCTTAATCTACAGCAAGGAAGTGATATGACAGGGGGGGACAAGTCACACACATGTATTCGAATTTGTGTGTGCACTAGTTTCTTGACACTGGTCGATGTAATTGCTTCTTTTAAGGGTTGTTTGGTTGCAAGAATAGCCAATTTTAAAACATCAACTATCTAAGAAATGACATATAAAAAAGTGAAATTTTCCGATAATCAAACTGGTTTGCATAGATCGAAACACTTCTTGTTAACCATCATTGATCATTTGCTCAGTGATTATGATATCAATATCAGATGTGGATCGATGCAACCTAAGATATACGGAATTTTTTTAATAATATTATTTTAATAAAATATTATTTAAATATACTAAGAAAAGTATTTACGATGACATGTCTTCCCATAACCTTACATCTTATTAGGAGATCCAGGTGAGCGTGCACACTTGGACGGATTAAAGTGCTTAAGATTAAGACGTAACATGGAGTTATATTTTTATCTTGCGTTATGTAATTTCAAGTTATGGGTTACTGGGGTGGCATTATAAAAATGAATGGTTACGCTGTCGTTGTTGTGACGCTGATGTGGTTACAGGGAGGCATATTCTCGTAGATATTTTTAATACATATGTTTTTTTTAATATTATTTTATTAAAATAATATTATTTTAAAAAAATTGCTAAGCTAATGGTTTTAGTCGGGTCCTTTAGCCAGAAATTGTGGTCCGAGTCTCTTAAATCCAATCAATATCAGTAAGCAAATCTCTGGAAGTAGTGGTTTCTATGTGGGCCCGATAACCCATTAACCCGATTCGCTTTTTATGTTGAAAATTCCAATCCTAGAGTAGGATTCGAATCTCTTATTGGATTCCTATTTGGATCCGTATACCAGAATACACATGCTTGGCAGATTCCAAAATTTTATCGGATCCAGGTTCGAGTTCATAGAGGATCCGACCCGTATATGATCCGCTGAGAACCCTAACTCCTCTGGCTCTGTGTAGACTGGCCTCTATATATGTTATGCGCCGACCCATCCCAGAACCCTGGCCGGCACTTCCTTTTGCATTTCTCTTTTGATTTTTGCTTTGGTTTCTTTCTTTTGAAGAGGTTGCGATGATGGATTTCTCGTTAATCCGATGGATATCCATGGATGTCTTTGAGGATAACTTCGATTCCATTCATATTCGATTTCTGAGCACCTCCTCTTCTTTGATCCATATGATTTTTTTTTGGTTATTTTATATATTTGATGGTTGTAAAATTTTTAAATTAGTTTGAACTCACAAGAAAGAACAGTTTTGTTTTTCAGATTCTATTAGAACAAATTATTTATTAAAAATTGAAAATAAAACTTAAGGTATCTTAGATAGAGGATTCAGATCCCTTTCATGTCTGCTCATCAAATTTTGATTGTGAAGCTAGCTATGACTCACACTTTCGAAATGGTTTTATCTTCTCATAGAAAAAAGGTTATAACTTTAGTCACTACTACTTTTTTTTGAACAATTATGGCCAGTTAAAACCGGACTACCCTACAAGCAGTTCATGCACAAAAAGAAGGGCCAAAATGGCCACTCTCCTCCTCTACTCTACCTACACACATAATAGAGGAGGACACATCCCCAAACAAACCAGACAAAGACCTAGCCAATGGTTCACGCAAGGTGCCTTCTTTATCTAATTTCGTTGAAACCTTGTAGCCTCCCCGATCCTCCTCTCTAATCTCTCACAGGCATTACATACAAATATACATTAAAAAAAACATATAAATATAAAATCCAGAAGCTGTATTTATCTATTATATAAGATCATATTTTATGAATCATAATCTGATTTATATATTTTCTTATCGTCGAGAGAGGAGGACATGTGACATTTCTCACATGTGACAGCTGAGTCCTCAAAGAAAAAGGAGAGAGAGACAGTTGAGTCATAAAGAGGAGAAGGAGAGATAGGCGATGGGGGTGGGTTGTTAGGGGTAGTGTATATATGTTCTCATCTCAACTTATATGCAAGATAATCATAAATTGGGTTTTTTAACCCTCGGATTTAACTAATTAAAAAAAAAAATCTCAACTTATATGCAAGATAACCATAAAACTGGATTTTTATTTTGATTTTCTCCATTTCATCCTTATGATTCAAAAAAGAAACCAGACAGATTGATGGATCTTGACATGGGTATTTGAGGTCCTTTCAGTATCATCTCAATTATCAACCACTCATCAGTTCTGACTTCTAATTTATATTGGTAAACCACCAAGTATTATGATCTGATGAAAGATTCTGTACTAAGAAATTATAATTAACAGCAGTCATTAGATTGTTAAAAAAAAGAATCCAGTACTTTCTTGTTGGCCAGGATGCTTCCCGTTTTGGTTTGAAACCCCTGAGAAGTTACTGAGACGTATACCAATCCTAAACTCGAAAACAACCCAGAATGCCCAACAAAGAATTAGATGCAAACCTCTTTCCATGGATTTCTTGTCCTAAAGACTTGACACTATAAATCTCCATAATGCACGGTTCATGAATCAAACCCATGCTCAAACTTCCACCACAACAATCTTCTTGAGAGAAACAACAACACAGCACTATGGCCATGTCCAACCAATCCGGCAGGCCGCAACCAGCATTCCGGTTGTGGTTCCCGAACTGGCCTGACCGTAGTCAACGTCAACAGGCCCCGAGACTCCCTGCCCGGCGGCCAACACCCCAAACTCTGGCGCCACCGCCACCTCCACCACAGCCTCCAGCCCAGGTACCACCAACCCCTTCTCAGGCTCCGCAGAAACCTCCATCACCTTCGCGGGCGGCACCAGTGTCACCCCCTCCAACCCAGTCTCTATCTCCTTCTAGTCGAAGACTCCCGTCTCCGTCTCCGTCTCCGTCTCGCAGACTATCTCAGCCTGCAAAGACATCTCCACAGCAGCCATCACCGTCACGTTCACCCGTCCAGTCCCCCTCGCCATCCAGAGCAGCTGCACAAGCACAACCGGCAAGCCCGGGGAGCTCTCAGCCCTCACAGCCATCTCGAATAGATTCAAAGAGGCGTTCAGAGGCTCCGAAAGGCTCTAGATCCCCGTCTCCATCTCAGGCTACTCCCTCTCGACCAAATTCGCCATCTCCCCAGCGGGAGACGGCCACCGTCGACAATGTACCTGATCAGCCACCGCCTTCTCCGGCCATCCCGCAACCTGAAGACCAGCCTGAAACCACATTGCCACAAACACAAAATACCATTCTTAGCCAACCAGTTCCTAGCCTACCTATGCAAGAAAACCAGCCTCGAGAAGATGTAGAGCCCAAGCCAATGTCTTCTGATATCCTTGAGAAACAAACCCCAGGAGAGCGTACGAGTGATGCTTCTAAACAGCCCACAGTCCCTGAGAGTGAGCCTGGAGAGATTAGAGGAGGAAAACCTGAAACAAAACCTCGAATGGAACAACAAATAGAGCCTTCAACACTGCCTAAATTCGATGAAAAACTAGAGCAAACAATAGAAGAGAAACCTAAAATAAGCTCTGATCTTGAGAGAGAGATGAAACCTAGCAAAATAGTATCTGAACAAGTTCAAGACAATGAAAAGCCCGAGATAAAACCAGCAACACAGGAATCCAAGAAGCCAAAGGAGTCGACTGAAGAAATCGACACAACAACAGCAGTGTCTCATCCAGATAGAAGTGAGCTTATTACGGAAATGAGAATCTCAACTCGAAAACAGTCAAAGGAAGACGATGGTGACGAGGACAAACCAGCAAGAAATGGGCCCAAGGAGAAAGAGAGCAGGATACCCATTTCAAGCATTCCAAGATCTTCTCCCTGTGGAGAGCGAACCACATTCCAGGCAGAGATCAAAGACGGCATCTCAAAGTTGGTCAAGAAGCTCAAAGTTGGAGACCCAAATCATCAGCTAGGGAATGGAAATGGGGTAACTATCATTACCTTAGCCGGCGAAAACAGAGGAGCAACCATGGTCATAGGTCATGATGCGATGAACAACGATGAAAGCTTCACCAACAATCACAGAGGCAACAAGCTAAACGAAGAGAAAGTTAGGAACAACAGTCATACAGCTGATGGAAATTCTGCAATCAATACTAACATCAACAGCAACGTGCAGAGCATCAACAACTCTCTCCTGCATGAGAGTTCCTGCTGCGAAACAGACCCAGGTGTTCACTGGGTTTTTTCAAACAAACCAGTGGCGGCTATCAAAATCAAGGGAAAGCCGGAACAACCGGCAATGTCGAAGACTGCTACAAGCAATGCCCCAGCTCAGAAGCTCACATACAACCCGAACGTCAAAAGACGGTGCCTAAGAGCACTTTTCCTGGAATCAAGTGACAGTGACCAAGATAATCCTCAGAAGCCTCGGCGCCATGGGTGCCGGTATAGTTGTAATGACAAAAAGATTGCTAGGGCTGATCATGATCATGAAGGAACATCCGCAATGTGAACAACAAAAAGGCACAGCATAATTTATAATGTCAGCAACTATGTAATAAATCGAATGAAAAATAATAGTGTGAGCTATTTTAGCATGTTTCTGCATAAGTTAAGCTTTCATGATTGAAAAATGTATGTTTCGAGCATTGCACTACGTTTGAAATCCATAACTTATCCAAGTTTGAGTTTGATACGTTTGACTGAGTTTGATACGTTTGACTGCTGCAAATTTGAACAATTTGAAGGATCACAAACAGCCTCTGTTACAAGCACATGAAAGATCCATTGGTAACTCGCTTTTGCAGAAGATGTAGACATTCTTGATGATGTAAATCTTCCAAGATGTTGTTTATTCACATGCTGGCTTTGTGTCGAAGCTGCTCAAGCAGATGGCAAATGCCTGGAATGCAGAGAGCGGATAACGGTAATCCATGGTGAAGATATCCTTCCCTATTTTCCCGAACTGAAGTATGACCTTCTCCTGCTCAGCTAAGGAAACCTGGTGAGAGGGATCCACAGCAGCCACGAGCTGGAAATTCTTCACTGAGGCTACGGTTACTCGGCCTTTGAAGTTAAGGCACCAGCACTGAAGCTGCTCATGCCACCTAGGGGCCTTGTTCTTTAGAACCAATGGCTCACCAGGGGCCTGAACCGGTGCTGGTGGCTCAGTTAGACTCGTAGATGAAAACTCTATGATTGGATCCTTTCCTTTGACACTTCTTGGAGAAGAAAACTGCTCATCAGGAGAGTTAACAAATGTTGTTGGCGTCGGAGCTGATCCACCATCTTGAATAGCCGAGACTGGAATGGAGTGCACGGTGCACTGCATTCTCCTCGGACCTCGGGTTCTAAGGACATTTAGCTCATAAGCAATGGTCGCAATATTGTAATTCCCTGCCGGTAATCTTGGTGAAACCTGCTTTGAATGAATCCTTCGACTTGAACGGCTGCTTGATTGTACTTGGGCGTCATATGGAGGTTGGCTATCGTAAATGGTGAACTTGGTGCCAAGAAAGTTTGCCCTGGTTAAGCTCCCAAAAGTTCTGTCAGATGCTAGAAAAGAGATGGCAGTTAACACATTTATCTTATATGAATACGGGAAAACTTGCCTCAGCTTTCCAATGTAGGTACTGCTAGCTCGAGAGAAATCATCTGAGGACAATGAGATCACAAAGTCTGTACAGGTTGCACGCCTGATTTTGCGGGCTGCAAGCAGAAGTTTGTCATTCTCCCCCTGCAAAGCTGCAATTCAACAAAGCTATCGGTATTAGTAAACCCATGCAGCAGTCCATATATACGTATAAATACACTCCTATTCAAAAGGCGTTAAGCAGTTGAGGTGTCCACAGACTACAGTCGCCCATCAAAACAATAGCTTGTTTTGGAAAGAATTGCAAAAATTGTCATCTTGGTCAGGGTTTTCTTTGAGTGATAGACCCAATGATAGAGCTAAAAAGAAGGATATCAAATGCTTAATCATATACATAATGAGATAACCACAGCAAACCCTGACATCAAACATAAGAAGTCATTAATTACTTTTGACAACAGGCTCTGTTGTATCACAGAAATCTGGGGGATAGATAATAGATTCAGCAAATAATTAGAAGGATGTCCGAGCATGTCAAGAAACAAGTGCCCAGAAAAGAATCATCTTTGACCACTCAATAACAGTGTAATTTTCTAAATCTTTGGACCCCACAAAAATGTGCTGAAAGAAAGACACCTCCTATCCAGCATTAAACTACAAAAAATCGGAGCAAAGAACTACACCACATTTTCCTTAGCTTGGTCCACTGCAAATCATTTTCCTACCTTTGCATTATATGGCATCTCAAAGTTGATGCTCCACTATCTCTTTGCCTAGGACATGTCATTGCTCAAAGAACTGAATTACATAACAATGACTCAACTGCGCCATACATTAGCAAATGCAACAATGACTAAGAAAAACCTAAAGATTTGCAGCCTTTGATCTGCAAGATTACCAGGTATAAAAGGCAATCAGGCAACAAGAGAGTAGGTTATTCTTGTTTATGCAATATAGACCACTCAAACAAGGTTCCTTCAACATCTCTCTCATGAAGAAGTCCTATTTCTTTAACCTAAGAGAAAATATGTATAGTGGCAATTAAAATTAAAAGACAAGCATGGAATTTGCATAGCAATGGATCACCTGGGCTCAGCCCCCAGTACAGCCAATAGGTGGAGGTTGCTCGTTCCCTCCTGATGAAACACTGAATTGGAGAATCTCTTGGCCCCGGCTATCATCAAACAAGAAATCCATCAAAGACAATTCAAGACTTTTATAAATAGAAACAGATCCATTTCCCACAAACTACTCAACAGTGACACAACCCAAACATCAACAAAGAAGTCTAAGAGATTCAGCACAAACCCAATACACATAATGCACTATACTGCAATGAATAAGAGAAATGGAGCACAAATTTATTCTGACACAATTAGCAATGGTGGCAACCTGCTTGAGGGAGATTGGGAAAGTGATGCGGCGGCACTGCTCCGGCGTCTTGACGACCTCCCTCGTGATCTCCCGCCACAACCGGCAGACCGAGGCGCACACTACCACATTGCGGCGAGCGGGCCAATTACAATCGCTTGCCTCCACCCGCTGCACCACATCCAGCAGCAGCTCTGGCGGCAGGCTCGCCCACCGTCCCTGCGGCCTCTCTTCCTCTTCTTGCTGCCGGTGCGAGAGCTGGTGGGCCCATGCCGCCCGCCCGGACCTCCCCTCCACCTCCCCTCCTCCCCGTGACATGCTCCCAATCCCATCTCTCATCTCCCGAAGCTCTCGGACTATGCTTTTGAAGGACATCTCTCTAGCACTCCTTTTAATTTTGGATTTTAGACCACCAAATGCAAAATCTTGAACAGTTTGGAGGAATGGGTTGTGGTTGGAGATATAGAAAATCCACAGAAGTTTGGGTTTTGGGCGTTCAAAGCCTTGGATCTGAAGGAAATGGGGATGTGGATAGGACTGGAATCCAGGATAGAAGAGGGAAAAGATGGAATTTTTTTCTTTTGCACTTTATTAACTCAAAAGATAGGATTTTGGAGAGAATTCTAATCAATGCTGCAAATGGGTATATGAGATTACGCCCTCGGATCAGCAAATGTTCAAATTTGGACAAATTGGACAAAAATGTGTGAGCTGAAAGCCTCGAAATTATTCAAAAATTGGGCCTTTTTCTTGGAATCGATGTATCCAAATGAAGGGTTTGGAGAGATTGTCACACATTCTAGTATGGGTGTATGAAATCTTTTACAAGGAAACTTTTTTCCTGCCTTTCCTACATGGGATAATAAAACCCAACTCTCCAAAAAGCAATGAACAGCATAAATTTCGCGAATCACGTGAAAAGGGCGAAAGGAAAGGAGCCAGGCATGTGGGTTTCCTATATTCTTCTTAAAAAAAATTCAGAACTTTTACAATTGGATCTAACGAGGGAAATCAAAAACCCCAAAAGCGAGATCTCCGGAGAGAACACAAACTTGGTTTATTCCCCAAATTCTTGCCACAAAAGAAAAAGATGGAGACAAAAAAAAATTGAAATCTGTCTCTCTCCGAAGGGAAGAGGACAACTGAGACAAGAACGATAGGAAATGATCAAGGCAAAAGATGGAAAAATCCGAACTCCCCCCCCCCCCCCCCCCCAATTCAACCACTTCCGAGCTCTGATCAGATGAAAATGGGACAATGTGGATAGAGAGAGAGAGAGGAGAGGGGATTGGATCCCCAAAAAAATCCTATTTTTATTTCAAATGAAGGATTCCAAGGATACCCATCTCCTCCTTCTCCCTCTCTCCGCCTCTCTCTCCCCTCTCCGCTCCTCTCTTCCCGAAATGCCCCCACTCTCCGAAAAAGCTCCTCCCTCCCCTCCTATGGAAACTCCTATATTCGCCGCCGCCGCCGCCGCCGCCATACCATGCTTCTCAGATCTCAAACTCCTCCCATTCCTCCCAAAAAGAGAGGAAACTAAAAAAAAAGAACACTTTGATTTGGTTTGAAAGCTGAAACTAGAACCAAATCTCCATCTCTCTCTACATGGCTTCTCTCTGGCAAATGCTTAATAAAGGAGAGCTGCCAGCACTCTTTCCATATAATAATCCTTGAAATGTAGAGAGAGAAAGTTAGGAGTTTTCTTTTAACAGTATGCATGTTTGAGCATGCCAAAAAGCACATTCCTTTTTCTCAGACATCAATCTTAAGAGGAAATGGAAGAATTAATATGGAAAGAAAAGTTGGAAAATATATCTTAAAAAAGGTTGAGGATAAGGTTGTGACATGGAAGAGAATACTAGATTAATGTAGAAAATTATTATTCTGGCCAACAAAGTGTTAAAACAACATATTTTATAATTTTTTTAGCAATCTTAAATGTTAAATATTTTTCAAGCCAAACCAATCTAACTTTAGTGGAAGATACGTCTAATTCCAGGATATGATGGTAATAAGTATTTCAAAATAGTTATTTTGTACGTATTTTTTAACATATTGGAGGGAAAAATTTTGAGAGAAGTTTTGTGAATAGCTTATGTAGATTTTTCTCTGCTACCCGTTTGATATGGGGTTAGAAAAAATGAGATTAAGAGGGGATAGGGTTAGATGGGGTTAGAAAAAGTTAATTTAAGGAATTAGGGTAAGAAAAAATAGAGTAATGGTGGTATGTGGAATACGAATAATCCCGTAATCATTACTCTTGATTTTGGGGGTAAAAATTGAGCATAAAAGAGGATAAAGCAGGATTATCCCCTTTATTTCTCGACCAAACGAGAGCACAACTAAATCTTATAGCATAACTAGTACTCACATGTGCCCCTGACACAGTTTTTAGTTATTACTAATATAAAATTTTAACAAACTCCTTGTAATTTGTCTGGTTAGACGGCTGTGTTGACCCGTAGGTGGTTCAGGGTTCGAAAATTCGTCGTAGCTTTTTGTTCACTGTCACCATAAAACATAGCTAATAAAATATAAAAATATTATAAGTCTAACTTAGGGTATATAAAATAACATATAAGTCTTAGCATAAGATAATATTAATAGAACTTATGTTGATTTGAATTAATATATGTTTATATAAAGCAAACTTAGAAAATATATATAAAGAAACTTAAGGAATATGAATTAATATAAATTTAACCGTTATTACTTATGAGATTGGTTTTAACATTTTACTGATATTCTAATTTATGACAGTAATAACAGAGACACCACCACATGGGGATCATTTGATGTCACCTGCACTCCTCTGCGAGAAAAATGGTTTCAAAAGAGTCAAGGATCTCGGCACTCTACTGTGGCCATTCATTGTACGAAACACCACCACATCATGTCTGACACCGAAGCATGCATGTATGTAACGGTGGCAACCATATTGCATGCGGAGATACCAAGTCCTTCTTCTTGAAAGTACCATTCAAACCGGATCATGTTACCTCTAAAATAATAAAATAAAAAGGCTAAATTATGTATTAATATCATGTAGCTTTGGTTAACTTTTTATATAGTTTCTGAACTTCAATTTCATGACATTGAGTTCATCGATTTTATTTTTGATTCTCATGTGGGCCTCCACCCCAATTTCCGTCATCTAACTAACGGCAAAAGGGGTCACGTGCGGCGCACGTGACCCCTTTTGCCGTTAGTTAGATGACGAAAATTGGGGTGGAGGCCCACATGAGAACCAAAAACAAAATCGAGAGACTCAATGTCACGAAATTGAAGTTCAGGGACCATATAAAAAGTTGACCAAAACTACAGGGTACTAATACATAATTTAGCCAAATAAAAAAGGACATCATCCTTATATAACAGGATGGTTAAGAAGTTAATCTTTGGTTTATCCTAGCTGGCGTCCTACGTGGCAGATATATCTTATGTGGCTGCTGATGTGGAGGGGTAATAGTGGGGGAGGGGGGAATTATGAGGGATTAGTGGGGAGTTATGAGGGGAGATGGTGGTTACCCTGCCAAGTGGCATGGGACCCTACTAGTCTATTATATATTATCGGGGGGCGTCCTATCATACGGATAGGATGCACCGGTCCAAGTTAAGTTTGAGTACATCAGACACTCCAGATGAGCCACGTTACATGATTCTCTTCTCCCCTGCTTCCTCGATCCACTTCTTCCACCCCGCACTCATCCGTCCCGTCTTGCCAACCGCCTACCTCTCTTTCACCACTTCTCCTTCCATACGCTCCTCTCTACCCTCTTGCCGACCATCTCTTTTCGCCCTTGCTCTCAATTCCTCCTCTCGAAGGATAATCTGTTTCTTGGAGGACGATAGGGGTAGCGGGCGGCGATTCAAGAAGTTGAAGGATGCCGAGGTTGACTACGGACGGGCTCGATGGAGACGACGCGGCTACCATGGAGGATGAAAGAGTCATGGAAGTGGGCGGGGATGGATCTCACTTCAACCATGCCAAATGCCCCATGAAAGGAAGAAAAGTTTAATTGTTGAAATTTACATCCTCTTTTAACTTAATTTTATCCCTCTCATAGGTGGGTTTATTCCTGACTTCCCAACGTGTACATAATGAAGTAAATCATTTAGATTTTTGATGTAACCTACCACGCCGTCTCACATGTTGTGACGAGCATGGATTCCAACTCTAACAAATCCTTATTTTTATATGAATTTAGACACCATTGACATTATAACGCCAAAGTAATAATTTTGTAATTTTACAATTGTAATTTTATAAATCATGTACGAAGCTCCATCTTTGGCAAAAATGAGGAGGAAAGTAAGATTTTTTTTTTCAAAGTATCTCAACATTAACCAAAAAAGTGCACAATGGGAAGGTTTAATGATCTCATCTTACTCTACCAAGTGTCAGCAAAACATTCTCTGCTTCACAAGAATCAAAGAAGGGGGTGGGGGGGGGGGGGGGGGGGGCAAGAGCTGAAAGATAAGTCATCTCCACATCCAGAATCTCAGTTGGCCAAGTTTCTGGCCACCTTTTAGGATTTGGACCCCGGAGATAGAGGGACTAGTTACATAGATTTGACTTCAGATCTCGTCAATGGGGTCGGTCATGTTTTGGGCGATACCAAGGGAGGAGAATATTATTGTTGATGGTATAGCCCGGTCGTGACGTTCCTCCGGAGTGTATTTTGTTTGGCACCCGGAGGACGGTCGACTGGTGCTAGATCATGTTTTGTAGTCCACTAGTTGTTTCAGGCTCAGCTCATAAAAAAAAAATTTCTGGTCACCTTCATCAACTAAAATGGCATGCACTTTCAAACATATTCCTTATATTTAAGAAATGAAATTAGGGAACAAGATAGAAAATTAATTTAAAGATAGGGATTCTGTCAGGTAATATTTTTTACTCATATTTTTTAAATTTATGAATAGAGAATGATACAAAGAATTTGTTAGGAATGCTCTAAGAACAAGATTCCCATCACTTACTTCAAAGAATCAAACTAATTCCACTAAAACTCTTTGCTAAACTTGCATCTATCCACTGCGGCTCTATCTCACTATCACTACCCTAATAAGACAGGAACCATGAGTTATTGTTAGGATAACTCACAGACTTCTGAGTAATTATTACATCAGAGATGTTGGCAGCACTATCAGAAAAAAATCATCATTATCTCTACACACGCACATACGCCAATCCTTCTAAATTACTATTTATGACTATTTAGAGAGATTTAAGTCAAGATCCACAAAGTAGTTGAACCAAAAATCTGGATAACTCTGGATGACTGGATAACTCTGGATAACCGGTTCTATTTCAAAAATTTCTCAATACAAAACCCACAAAGTAGTTGAACCAAAATTTGGCTAAAGAATGTGGCAAGTGTCACAATGATGAGTTGCATGCCAACAAAGCAAACATGAGAGAAGGCCCCATCACACTCCACCTGCCAACTTGCATGCAATATATATATCAGCTATATATTGGTCTTTTTCCATTTAGTACGAGGATAAGAACAAACTTAAATTATAGCTGAGAGGGCCCTCCATATACCTACTCACTAAGTTTCACCCTGATTCCAAGAGCTAGCAAGAAAAGCTTCAATGGGTTCTCTAATGGCGGGATGGGCATCACCATACCAAGACCCCAAGTCTGGTATTCTCTCTTATCTCTTCTTCTTTTTATCCGGGAACAAGACATCCCCTCTAGATGGAAACATTCTAGCTAAATATTATTGTTGCAGTTAACTACAAGAGGAACAAATCACTCACTAAAGGAGAGATTGATGCATACTGGAAAGCAAAGAATGAAGAGGAAGGGGGTCTGATTGAAACACCTGCTTCTTTGATTAAAAACAAGGTGATCTTCTTCTTTTTCCACTGTTCTTAGATTTCAGAAAATTAGATGAGAGTTTAAACAACAAAGAATTATACTTGTGACAGGAGAACATAAGCAAAGAGTTTGAAGGAAGTATACATAGAGCAAACTCCCTGCCTTTGGTTGACACAAAGGAGAACAAACTGTACTTTGGTTCAAAATCATTTGCTGAGAAGAGAAAGGAGAGCTCACAGAACACTGTTTCTGAAGCAGATGCTGAGAAGTTTAACAAGAAGTCCTGCTGGTAAAGCTACCAACTTTTTTTCTGGAAAGACTAATGTTGTTCAATGATTGTTTTATCAATATAGAAGAGCACAGTAACATAAAGCTATTGCAAAGTTCATATTAGGAGTTTTTTTAAGTCAGAGTTCCTCTTCATTTCTTTCTGAAATGATTTTAAAGATGCCTTGGTTGAATTAATGCCGCTGTATATGGATCCTTCATATTCTTTGAGTATATTAGTTCCCTATATATGGTATAAATCTTCTTCATCAATGCTAAGAACCATGGATGGACCATCTCATTAATATGAGTAGGTGAACAAGTTGCTAAGGACCACAAAAGAAAAAAAGTTGAAGATGTAGAGAAACGAGAACTCGCGTAATTGGTATGGAATTCGATGAACCAATCTGCATTCGGTGGCGTGATCTAATCTTCTTGCCTCCATGCTTTTCTGCAGGTGGACCAGGAGCAATTGGGCATTTCTGAATGAACCTCCTGTGATAGCCGCCGAGGGTCCTTCTTATAAGTATGCATCACAAAACAAAGTTACAGATTTTGGCAGCTCAGAAGCATCAGACAACTCACAAACAAGCACAGAAGGCAGTTCAACTCCTGTGGGCATTAGCACCAGTATGACTACAACCAATACTTGAAAGGTGAATGCATCTGTATAGTGTGAATACAACTGCATGGTTTTGTTGTGAGTGAGAAAATAACCAAAGTATACACATGTAATATGGCATGTGTTTGTTGCGCAACTTCCGAAGTTCTTGTATGTGGTCTTGTGTTATGTGAAACAGTTTAATAAATTGATATGCTGCTGTTTCTGCGCGTGCTGATTTTGTATGGCCTCAGCTTCAAATCTCCGCAATGTGGTGGAGCTTAACTTAATCCCTGTTGATTCCTCTAGTAGGTTTACAACTTCAATCTGCATGTCATACATCAATGTAGGCAATTAGTTCTACTAGCAAATGGCTGAAGCTAATTGATAAAACCTAAGCTGCGCATAGAAAGGTGAGGACCTTCAATTGAGTCAAACCTCTCTCTGCTCTCTTCCTGTTGACAGACCTGCCACCAGGCAAAGTCTCCTCGCTGAACACAAGCAGATCTATGTTACACATGGTTTTCCACAAGTATGCCCTAAAGAATAGGATTCTGAGGATAGGAAAATTAAGTCATTTCATCCAAATCTATATGACTGTTGAATTCAATTCCTTGGAAACATTTTACTAATAGAAACATTGCTCAGCCAGGTAGAGCACTGGAGGAGAAGCCTTTCATTGTTGAAAAATCAGAAAATGCAGGAAACTGAATTGGCCCATGTCAATGGAAATGCATAATCCATCTTTTTCTTTTGAATATGAAACAGATGAGAGAGCTGCTCTCGCATTATTGGGTTTCTAGGATCCAAATTAAGGAGCAAATCAAGAGAAAGTGCAAGTGAAATTGATGTAATTCCTAGTCAGAAGGTATAATTCTGTGTGAACATTCTCTCAGGAAATAAGAAGAAAAATATCATCAGAGTGGAGATTAAAAGAACCTGACGACAATTGCCTGTAGAGCTTTATCAACTATCGATGGACCGTACGGATCTGTGATTGGTACAACTTCCACTGTAAGCTGTGGTTTGATGGACTGAGAGCAATGGCAGCAAATTCTTAGAATTAACAGTTACAAGACATGCAAGGAACTTTCCAAAAACATGCTATTGCACATAAAAACCAAAAGCTCTGTGATGTTATTACAGTTTTATATCCTCATTTGTGCTGAGATGAATTCTTAGGATTTCATCGTATTGCGAAATGCACTTAAGAAAGTAAGTAATAAATCCTCTGTAAAAAAGGCTTTGCTTGTGAATTGTGATAATTGAAGTTCTTTCAGCCATAACTTCAGCATGTTTAAGGGTTAACATCTACTTGCATGAAACCTTCTTTATCAAGTAAGAACCTATCTTATGACTCAGTTAACATGAAGCAATAGAACACTCTCTGTTTGCACTATCAAGACATGTCAGATTAATCATCAGTAGTCTTTGTTAAGCAAAGCAGTCTGGAAACAGATTAAACCGACTTTAAGCAATACTGTTTGATAGATACACTTCCAAGTTTGTTGAGACAATACCTTGATGTAGTCTTTTACCCTTTGCATTCTCTTCTCAACAGGTTCTATCAGATAAGCATACTGCAATCAACAGGATAATGAAAGATCTATTAGGCCTCATATCAGCAATGCTAAAGAAAATAGCTGTCAACAGCTACTTTCCTGTTCTTGCCATCAAATGCTAAAATCTAAGAAATAGTGCTCAAGAAATATCTAGTAACTTTCGTAACCTTCCCAGAAGAAAAAAAAATTAGACTTTTTCTGTGAAGGGAAGCATGTAGAATAAAAAAACTGCACTGATAAGAAAGAAGCCATTAGGTGATGAAAGATCCAATTGTTGAAAACCTAATACGAAAATTCATCTGCTCTTTAAAGTCCTGTCAAAGCATCTAAAACCTGTTAGAAATAACTGCTATAATTCCTAATATCTCAGTCTAGAATTCTTTCTTTTAAAGAACCATCCAATAGAATATGATCTACATGTAAAATGGGATAATAAAAAGCAATTAAGATATATTCATTCCCAAAGAGAAACAGAAAGACAATATTAAACTCCAAATTAGCAAAGAACTGGATTTTGCAATGCCAGAATATGGCCTTTTGCTCTGCCTCTTTCCTTCTTTCGTTAGAATTCTCTCCTGTATCAACTGACTTAAATATATAAACTTTTGCATACATTCTTCGGATCAACAACAACTAGCTAACACCAATATGAGAATTAAAACTACCTATATTTGATAGGAGAAGCAAACCATAACAAGGGTGAAGATGATGATAACACAGAAGTCAGCAGCAACCATAACAAAGAGATTTGGAGAAGAGAAGACCTCACCTGTTTCTTGCTTAACATGGGTCCATCGCAAACCCCGACCACGACGCGATCTCTCGCTAGTTCTGCAGAAGCCTGTCCATGGATCACAAGGAAGACATCAACAGCCAAAGAAAGTATCTGAAAACAAGCCATGCAAACAGAGAGATAGAGAGAGAGACCTTGAGGAACAAATGGTGGCCAGGATGCAGCCTGTCAAAGGTCCCTCCAATGACTAGGGATGCATAAGAGTTCTCTGATGAGGGATCCAGGCTTTCCACCTTCTCTTCATGCGATTTCTCCATTGATACCTAACCACAGATAGAGAGAGAGAGAGAGAGAGAGAGAGAGAGAGAGGTTCGGCTTTTAGTTGGAAACTATCTTCCGATCATACCTATCTATCTATGTACCTACTTCTCTTCTTAGATAAAATTAAGAAGATTGAATCTGGACGTGACATCTGACCACATTCTTCCTAATTATCATAACCACAAGGCATATATGTCCACGTTCTCAAGTACATCTTTTTAATACACGCCATAGCTTTGGGTCAAGTTAGCACCCAAAGCCGACCATCATCCTTATAGATGCCAAGTAAATGATACGTGGTGCTACAAATTAAGAGTTCATAACCAGGTTATCAACGTGCCAATCTCTCTCCTTTCATATGTTCAAGCTGTCTGACAAAATGCTTGCTCGTAATTGAGATCTTAGAACTTGATTGGCCAATTAGTTATAAAGATATTACGACAGGACGTATTCAGGCAGATATCTCAGAAACAGAGAATTCAGATGAACAAGATTTAAGTGCTCCTCCATTATTTACATGGCTTAATTTAGACTTTCTCGTAGAACTGATCATTGTCATCCTAGAATCATACATTTGCACATGCCATTCATATGATAGAGCTGGGAACGAAGAACCAAAATGGTGACCAATGAACATCATTACTTTGAAATTAAGATCAAGAACGAAGAACCTTTCGGTAACATATCATCAAAAGTTCTTCTGTTGTACAATGAGTTAACTCGACTTGGAATTCAATTTGAAGGAAGGACCACCAAGAGCACCAACACCACAACTGAACGGGAAGGGATCCAAGAATAAATCAAAAACAAAGTCATATCTGGGAATTCGTTGTGGAGCATCACTCTTCCAAAAATTCGTTAATTTTTGAAGAATATATACTGGGAAAGCTCCTTAAATGGTCAACATGCGGCGATGAACCGAAATCATAGGAATGAACAGTCTTTCCAAGTGCCTTCTGCTCCAGAATGAAAGCTTCTATCACGTGAGCTGGGATTACCCTATCTGCTGTGCTGTAAAGATAGAGCTGAGGACAAGGCGGCTGATTCTTCGACAAAATGGAGATAATCTTTCTCAGCCTCCTGTCATGCAGAATCCCAAATATTAGTGAAATAAAGACTTTACGCAAGAGGAGTTCATTTTCTTGTCAGGTGCAAATGAACCTATGATTTCAACAGACTACTTGCAAGGCAAGGAATTTAATTTCTTTCTTGAGGAGAATTTGGGTGATCAGATTTAGCTCATGCTATATTTTGTGCTTCTGAATTGCAATTAAAGCATGAGTTCTAGATCTGATGAGCTAAACAAGATTAATAAAAAAACTACTACGAAAATTAAGCACAGGAAAACCAATCTTAAATGAGAGATTCCTTGACGAAAGAATATTGACTTACTGATTTACATCTGGCAACCTCAAAACTATGCTGAAGAAATTTTCTAGAATGGACAAAATAATCAGCACACTCCACGGGGTTTTATCTTGCTTGTTAATTTTATCAATCTTTCCATCCATTCTTCCTCCCTCAATAGCTTCAGCTGACGTGTCTGTTAACGAACTGGGCATCCTCAGCAAGGCAGCACAAAAACCAGCAGCCCAGATCTGCAATGGCACTAAAAGATTGAAACACAAGTTCACAACAAGTAATCCAAAGTTCTTGGTAACTCCAGAGAGGATGAGTAAAGAAATTTGATTAACAGCCTGCAGGCATGATCAAAAGTTGCAAATTTTTATTCTCTATTCCTTTCAAGTTCAACTGATTATGAATGTCTTAACTAAGTCAATGATACTCAAAATACATAGCGTCGGATCATTTAGATATCTCAAGAAACACCAGTCATCGTAATTACTTTTCTTCGCATAATTTCACCGAGTTTTTTATTTCATAACTTCAGATGAGGTTACCAAAGTCAGCTACTTTCCAAATTAAACCAATCCAGTCACTAAAATATATTCAATAGGAGTTGATCCTTTCCTTTCACTAGCGCAAGCATTCGGACAGCATCATAAAATGTAACAATTTAGGGTACTGACAGCATCACAAAGTGTAGGTACTGAGGGTTAATTTGCCATACTAACGCCCAAACCATTGAATAAATACAATTAATTAAGCAGTACATTGTTGTCCAACATGCAAACAAATTTTGCAAACTTCTTGGACAAATCATAACATTAGATTCAGACCTGAGGGCTTAACTCAGGGGCTGGTCCAGAGTCAACTACACACCCTTTTATCTTGTCAATAATGTCTCTCCTCGATTGCAAGTTGTCAAGTATTTCGCCATAACTGCATATCAAGAAAGAGTAGTTTTTTAGATTACAAAATCCACCAAATGTCTTGCCAAAAATCAATTCTTCTCAGGAAACCAATCAACGAAAACTTTTGGGAATTATCTCCACTATCAATTGGATTCTATTATGAAGATACTGAAAAAGAAGACTAGAAGAATGCAAACAGTAAAGATCAAAGAAGAGCACGTACGTGAGCCACCCAGTGTTGCTGAAGGTGTGGAATAGGAGCCTCCGCTCCCTCCCATCCTCCTCTCTGTAAGAGCACCAATCCGCGACCTCGCTCGCCAACCCCGCTATCCGCTCCTGCACCCTCCGCCCAAGATCAAGCCGCAAGAGATCCCGGACGGGCACCACGAACAGCACCGTGCGCATGCCCTTGGACTCGTAGATGTCGGCGTACCTTTTGAGGTGTTTGATCTCCGCCCCCAGCCACCCCAACAGCACCACTGTCCACGTCGGCCCCCGCCGGAACCCTAGATCCCCCTCTCCACCGCCGCCTCCGCCTCCGCCGCCGCTTTCATAGGTGTTCGCAGAGGCCGCGAATGAGAGGCGGGGGATCAGGGACTGGGCGGCGGTGAGGGAGAGGGAGAGGAGGGGGAGAGATCGGCGAACATTGAAGGGGAGTGAGGAGTGGAGGCGTGGGATACTAGGGTTAGGATTGAACTTAGAATTAAGGGTTGGTGGCCGGGAGTGGAGGCGGAGGAATCGCCGATGGAGGAGACGAGCTGAGGTCTCCATCGGTTCCGACCGGAGAGAGAACTTATCCTACTAATAAAACATAATTCATTAGATTTAACTCTTTTAACACCGTCTTAAAGTTAAAAGATTCTTATACTCATCTTTCTATTATTATCACCGTATCCTTTAAAACACCTCCCCTCCATATCCAGATGGCTCCCACCTTCAAATTCGCCGCCGCTCTCACCCCCAGATCCGTCACTGGCCACTCCCAAATCCCGATCCGCCGCCACCCCCCACCCCCAGATCCGTAGCCGATCGCCGCCGCTCCAGATCGCCGCCGCTCCAAATCCCGATCCGTCACTAGTGGCTCCCAAATCCAAATCCACCGGCGCCCCCACCCCTAGATCCATCGCCGACGCTCCCATCTCCAGATCCGATCGCTCGCTACCACCTCCAGATCCGTCGTCGGCCCCCACCTCCAGATCCGTCGTCGGCCGTTCCCATATCAAGATCCGCCACCTCCAGATTCGTCGTCGGCCTCTCCTAGATCCAGATCCGCCATCACCCCCCACCCCCATATCTGTCACCGGCCGCTCCAGATCCAGATCCACCGCCCCCCCCATCCCAAGAACCGTCAGCGGTTGCTCATAGATCCACATCCGCTGCCTCCCCCAACCCCATATCTGACGCCGGCCAGTCCCATATCCATATCCACCGCCGCCCCCCATCTCAAGAAACATCGCCGGCCACTCCCAGATCCAGAACTGCTGCCACCCCCACCCCATTTTCGTCGCCGCCCTCTCCCAAATCCATATCCAGATCCGCCGCCGCTCCCACATCCGGATCCGTCGTCGGCCGCTCCCACATCCAGATCCGTCGTCGGCCGCTCCCACATCCAGATCCAGCCGCCTCCCACCTCCAGAGCCGACACAATGAAGCGTCATGTTGAGGGAGACGTGGACGAGGTCGCGCTGCGGGAACCGGATCATCTGGCATGCTCGGGCGATGGCTAGGGTCGGCACGCGCGTGGTCCTGTCGGGCACGGATCAGGGTAGCCACGGACACGGGGAAGACGACCAGGAGGAGAGGAGAAGAGGTGGGGGCGCGACTTGGGTCAAACGAGGTCAGGGTCGCCCTAGAGTTGAGGTCGGCGTCGGGCATAGTGGGCGGCGAGGTGGACGGCGGAGCTGGTCGGGAGCGGCAACAAGGATCGGCGTGGACTGGCTCCATTGCCTCTCTTCTTGGCTAGAGAGTGGTAGGACATGGCAGTGGTTTATAAGTGAGTGGGGTGAGTTGATGGCTGAGTGACTTTGGTGAGAGGTCTGTGTCTTATTTCCCGGTTTATCCGGCACTAGATCCGACGTTCATCCGACCCTAGATCCGACTACGTCGTCGATGGGCGACCCTTTCCGATCGTTCTTCGGCGAGATCCGCCGGGCACCACCCTCCCCTGCACAGCCGTCATCAACCTTGACAAGCAACAATATTCTCTTTACATATTTCCCTTTTTTCTTCTTGATTAATATACATGAATAGATTTCAGTTACAAAGAGGAATACCCATCAAGAGAATTTTGAGCTCATGTATGGTTTGGATTGAACTCTTTTCTCTTTGCAGTATTCTTTTTGTAACATTCTCTTTTCTCTTTTTCATTAATATACATGAATGGCATGAATCATCCCTTTAATTTTTTTGATTAATATAAATGAATGCATTACAATATTCTCTTTATAAAAAAAAATTTATAAAGAGAATACCTATCAAAGAGTATTATATGCTCATACAATGATTGCATATTTCCATGTTCTTTTCTTGATTAATATACATGAATGGATTTCAGTATTCATCATATAAAAAGAGAATACCTATAAAAAAGGATTATTTGCTCATACAATATTTGCAGATTTCCCTCTTCTCTTCTTGATTCATATATATGAATATATTTCAGTATTCTCTTTGTAAAAAGAGAATACCTATCAAAGAGGATTTAGAGCTAATGTATGATTTGGTTTGGTTTATGCTCTTTTCTCTTCGCAGTATTAGAGCTAATGGATTTCAATATTCTCTTTCCACTTTTCTCTTTTTCATTTTTCCATTTTTCCATTTTTCTCTTTTTCATTTTTCACTTTTCTTTTTTTCATTTTTCATTTTTCATTTTTCATTTTTCATTTTTCATTTTTCATTTTTCATTTTTCATTTTTCATTTTTCATTTTTCATTTTTCATTTTTCATTTTTCATTTTTCATTTTTCATTTTTCATTTTTCATTTTTCATTTTTCATTTTTTCATTTTTTCATTTTTCACTTTTTTTTTAATTTTTCTCTTTTTAATTTGTAATTTTTTACTTTTTCATTTTTCTCTCTATTTTTTCTCCACTGCGGTGATGACTGTTAAGAGTTGGTGGCTGCAAGGATTAGGGGGGGATAGAGAGAGAGGGGTATGAATCAATCAATCTGATTGGTCAATCGGATCTGGATCCAATCAGATGCAATGAGGTCTGGATCAACCTAGCTGGATCAGGTTAGATCTGGTCGAGCCAGACAGCTGGATCTACCTGAACCAGCTAAGGCTGGGAGGGCTCGTCGATGATGGTGACCGTAGGAGAAAACGACGACGACGACTGCCGGATCTCGCCGGTAGGGAGACGTGGAAGGACCGGCGGGGTCTTGGGTACTCGGATCCGAGGTCAGAAGGGACCCGGAAGGACGGAGAAGCGGATTTGAGAGGGGCGGTGCTGTACTCGTGGAGACGACGAGCCGTGAGCAGGAGGACGGCGGAGAAGAGGATCCGGGCGGACGCGGCGGAGAAGAATGGTGGCGGAATCGGTGGAGAAGAGGATCCGACGCGACAGTGGCGGACATCGAAGAAGATCCGGGCGACGGAGAGCCGCGGTAGTGCTGGCTTGTGCGCGTCTGGCTAGGGCGGTGCGCTCTGGCAAAGCTTGGCGAAGAGGCTGATGGAGGTCGGCGGCGTCCATGGCCGGTGGGGTTGGCAACCAATAGTGAAGGAGAGGAGGAAGGTGGTGATGGCGACGGAGGATCTTGGCGATGCTGGCGTTGTTGCCGGAGGCCAGGCTGCCACGAGTCGACGGACAGCGAGGGAAAGAGCTAGGATGGGTTCGACGAGACGCGGGGTGGAGAGGAGAGGCGGGGGTAGCTTCCGCAGCGGAGGGACGACGGATCTCGGCGATGAGTTAGGAAGGCTAGGATGGCAGGGGAAGAAGAGGGGGAGGGGAGGGAGAAAGGACCTCGGCCGGGAGGGGGAGAGGGAGAGGGAGGGGACGGGGACGTGAGAAGGGGGAGAGTGACAGGGAGAGGATGGAGGGGGTGAGAAGGGGGAGAGTGATAGGGAGAGGAAGGGGGGGAGGGAGGGAGTGGGGCGATGAAGTTGTTACGAAACAGAGACACATTTCTTGATTACGATGACAGATTTACAAGGGAAGAGAACCTCCGGTGAGATGGACGGGGTTTGACTATGAAATTAGAGTTGGAATTAGCGTTTGAGTCTTTGAGTTATCGTAAAATAACGGAGTTGATATGAAACGGAGACCTCCGGTGAGATGGACGGGGTGAGATGATAAAATTATAGTTAGCATTAGAGTCTGAGTCTTTGAGTCATGAGGTAAAAAAGTCATAAAATAATTGGATAATTGGTGTTTACATCAATTTTGTATAACTTGTTGATGGGTACACTCATGTCATTAGATTTAAGGGTTAAGCACCAATTTACATCAGTTATGGTTGTTATGGGCGGTTATATATAACTTTATGACCTTTCTAACCCTTGCTATTAATGTGGTCATGAGTTCAGTCAAGTTTTAATGCATATGTAGGGTGAAATGTGATAGTTCCAATACTTTTAATTAATATTTCCTTTGAATATGTGCCAAGTTTTAATGCATTTGTAGGGTGAAATGTGATAGTTCCAATACTTTTTAAAACATTTGATGAAGTGGATGTTGACTTTATGACCTACGCCTCTCTTCTCTCACACATGTACGTACACGGCAACATTTCTCTTTT
>OY986968.1:1216008-1261840 GCA_963920575.1 Narthecium ossifragum
TAGGGGCTTTTTGCAAAGAAACCAAAAACAAAAAGGAGAAAAATGCAAATATATATGCGTTACATGAGGATTTTTACAGGTAACTCAAGACTCAAGAGGGTAATGAAGTGATAATACAGTGTCACTTATCCTACTATATTGAGGTTTCGTTTGGGCGTGCGTTCATGCTGTCCAAATGCACTTTTTTTTGAACCGAATGCAGCCGCATTCACAAAAATCTCGTTTGAAAATAATAGCAGACTGGTGGGGACCACGTCAAAACTGCGTCAGAGACGAAGCAGTGATATAGGTGCTTCCATTTGACCACACATTGGCTGCGGCGTAACAAACACAGAAACAAAATAACAAACTAATATTTTACACTGTACATTTGAAAATAAACGGACACCCAAATAACAAATTACATGAACACACTTTTCTACCACAGTTATTAACTTGTCATACTCATACCAAACAGTTTTGGGGCCATTACTGCACCGCATCTCATCACAGTTTACAAACACATCACACCTCACCACAGTCATAAAAAATACAACGCACGGTCAAACGGAGTCTGAATGTAATCTGCACATGATCTTTTAATTTTATTTTTTAATGATGTGATCCACTCTATCATAATTGTAACAAATGTAACAGAATGATCTCTTGTAAAGCCTATAAAAAGATATCAATGAAATCTTACTTTTCCTCATGAAGGAGGAAGGGACAGGATAATTCTTTTAGACCCTATATATATATATATATAAAGATAAGATTAAATTCTATGACGTGACACAGTGAAGAAGATAACTTTTGGCAAAATTGTTACGTATTTTACCTATACTTAGCTGTCATAAGAATTGGGAGATGACGGCATCGGCAATCGGCATGTTTGGCAATTTGGCATTGGTCGTTGAGTGAGCGATGACCTCATGACCATTGACCACGGACGGTCCGATGCGGTGAGCCGGTCACTTGATTGGTTGAGTAATTTATTAATATTTATAAAGTATTAACAACAAGGGGAGGGATGATTGGATGACCTGATGAGGTATTGGGGCTTGGTTTTCAGAAGTGGAGCTTATGCTCTCACAAATCGAATCGAGACTTATATTATGGATATGTGTTCTAGTGATAAGTTTATAAAATTGAATGACATAATTGAGTTTGCAAAATAAATGGTTAAGATTGGAAGAAATATAGTATATTCATTGGTTTACATGTTTTTAAAGTTGGCGCTAATTTTACCAATTGCAATAATAACTGTTGAAAGAGCATTTTCGGCTATGCATATTGTGAAGAATAAATTGCGGAATCGAATAGGTGATGAATGGTTCAACGATTGTTTGGTTACATATATTGAAAAAGATGCTTTTGATAGCATTGACAATGAGAAAAGCATCCAACAATTTCAAAATATGAAAACTCGTCGAGGAAAATTATAAAATGTATCTTTTTATATAATGAATTATCTATTCTATTGGTTTTTTTTCTTAAAGCATTTATGTTCTCATTTTTTAAAATATTTTCTCTATGTTTAAGTAGTATCGTAGTAGCATATTACTGGCATTCGGATGCTCGAATGCAGATATGTGAGATCATATGATTATATTTACTCACATATATGGACAGTCTTGTAGTTATTTCAATGTATTTTTTCCATTTAAGATTCTTGACAAATTCTATGTCACTCGTAAAAAAATTATACTTAATAACTTTGAACACATGTTTACTCTATATATCGATATACATTCCCCCCCTCAAAAAAAAAAAAAAATTCTGACTTCGTCGCTGACGTGACATATAAGTTATAATCTGAGTCATAAAATTATGCGCGCGTGGCATGCACATGTGGCATAGGATTGTAATCAAATAAATAAATAAAGAGGATAGTGTGGGTGGGTGGTTAGCCGTGTCAGGTGGCACGAGGTCCACCTAATATATATATATATATATATATATATATATATATATATATATATATATATATATATATCATTCTTATATAGCATGATGATTATAAGTTAACCATTTTGTTGTCTTATATGGAGCATATGTGGAGGGGGTTATCCTACATGGAACCTACGTGGAGGGGGGAGTTAGTGGGGGAGAAAGGGGGGGTTAGTGGGGAGTTACAAGGGAGGTGAGGAGAGATGGTGGTTAAAAGGGGGTTAATGGGGAGCTATGAGAGAGGTGAGGAGAGAGAGTGGTTACCCTGTCATGTGACAGGGGGCTTACTAGTATATATATATAGACACACACTGATGCTTGCATAAGGTATAGGAAATAGAAGCCTTCATGAACTGAACAACGAAATCCACCGGCAACAACACTAGATTCCACAAGCGAAACCATTGAACTCCCAAGAAAAAAAAAAGAAATATTCCCGAAATTCAGAAAAATAAATAAATATACAATTGTAGAAGTAAGAAGGTTACAAAGCAAGTATTTATTAAAGACCTAAAACCTAATCCAAATTGCATTGAAAGTTTTGAGAGTATTTGAAGTTTTGTGATATTTTAGTTTAATGGGTATCAATCCAAAAAATCCTGGGTGAGCCCCAAATTCGATGACGTGGACATCATACCGTTGCGCCACCTAGGCGCCACCGCAAGTAAGTGAGCATTGTACAGACCTCATATAAGGGATTACTATATATGGTGCCTATCAAATGAAACAATATGTGGTTGTTTAGTTTTCTGCTTCTCACGATGTTAATTTGTGCTCAAATTATAAAATAAATAAATAAAAATTGTGGACGGAAGAACATAGAGAAAACAAAGACCTTGCTTGAGTCCACCTCCATTGAAATAAGAGCAGCCACAAAAAGTCTATATATCCTCATGATTTAATTCTTAAATGAGAGGAGGAGGAGAACTCATGCATTTTTAAGTTTGATTGACGAGGGGAGGAAGAAGATGGCTAATATATAGAAGCGCTATTTGCTTTACAAGGGTCCTGTCAATTGACTGACCTCGTTAGGTAATTAACTTCTCATCGATCAAATTGAAGAACGTTCATATATATGACTAGGTGGGACCCATGCCACCTGACAGAGTAACCATCAGATTAATGAATGATTCGGTTATAAAAATCGAATTTGATTAATGGATTAGTATGGATATCATGTAAGGTTAACATTATAAGGGGGCGGTTATGCATAACCGTTTTTGCTCCTTATAAGGTTGATGTATATTTAAAACTAACCTATGGAATATAATAAAAATATATAAAATTAACTTAGGAAAATATACATGTAAATAAACTAATATAAGGGAAACGATTGCAACCGTTATTGCTCCTTATAAGATTGATGATAAGACGTGCACTTGACGTGCGGTGACTTGGCAAGCTTTGCTGGCACGCAATGGGTGTAAATATATATTTTCTCTTGTATGATTTGTCTAAGGTAAATCTAGATCTATAAATAATTTTGAATTTGAGTTAGAAAACTGAACAAGAGATGAATTTTTCATGCAATCCTACTGTTCACTTTATGACGCAGGGTGAGCGTGAAAAAAAATATAGCCTCTTGACAGAAGAGATGACCGTCTTTTTTGTGGGAAAGAAAATCAAACTTCTTAAGAGGATAAAACTATTCAAAAACTCATTAATCAAAACTGACCCCCTTTATAAACTCTAATGTCTTTATAAAGTAAGGAGAGACCTACTTAGATATGAACTCAAACGGTCTAAAGATAACAACAATTTCCAATCAAATCATTAATCAAACTGTTAAAATAGGGAAAAAACTAGTTATGGAAAACTGCCAAATATAAAAAGTTTTAATAAAACTGAATTTTCGGGCATCAGAAAAAGAAATTTGAGTTTACAACGCCTTGGATCTCGACCAATGACTCTTCTAGGGATCATCGAGCCGGTCGATTCGACACCTCATACGTTCCGATCGGATTATGCTATCGGGAGACCTAATTCGGACCGTCGGAAACCGGATATGCACACGTATGTGCCACGTCAGGCGCGCATCATGCACATCCGGCGTGGGTATGCATTGCACCGATACTATTGCTCTTTACTACCAGCCATTCATTTGTGTGGTAAAGACTTGTCAAAGAAAGAGATGAAAGAAGCCTATATAAGAGAGGCAGAAGTCCAGGTCAAAGTTTTACTATGGAGATTGTTTTTGTTTAGAGAGAGAGAGAGAGAGAGAGATCCTTTGACCTAGACTCATGAAACAAAGACTTTGATTAAAACCACTGAGGAATATCAATTAGGAGGTATGATTAAGATCTGCATATTAATCAATCATTGTTCAGCATGCATTCAAATCAATCATTGTTGAGCATGATATTGTTGCTCTTTACTACCAGCCATGAGCCATTCATTTGTGTGGTAAAGACTTGATAAGAAGTCAAAGAAATAGATGAAAGAAGCCTATATAAGAGAGGCAGAAGACCAGTCAAAGCTTTACTATGGAGATTATTACAGAGAGATCCTTTGACCTTGACTCATGAAACAAAGACTTTGATTAAAACCACTGAGGAATATCAATTAAGAGGTATGATTAATTAAGATCTGCATATTAATCAATCATTGTTCAGCATGCATTCAAATCATCAGAGCTATATCACCGAAAATGTTACAGAAAAAGCATTAGATCCACTTGAAATTATATTTGGAGAGAGTTGTCACTATGCATGATGATATTAAAGATGAGAATTGATCTTGTATGAACATAATTTAGAGGGGAAATTGATCAATTTCGTGATGTCATTTGATTTGAAATGTTTGATTTCAACACTTACCAGCTGAAGAACAGCAGATATTTAGAAATCCAAAAGCTGTTGTTTTCTTTGCATTAAGAAGTTAAAGGGAGTGGTTTAGGAATAAAACCACATTCACATTTGACAGTACCCCACATCCAATGTTGGAGAATCTAATTATATTAAGAATTTGATGACATCCTGTGAAATTTTTTAATTTGAGTTGCAATGAGTATTCTAATTGTAGCATGCCATTCTAAGCCTTTCGCCGAATTGTGTTTCCACTTCAGGTGGCGTCGTCTACAGGCTGAAAGGCAGGCATGGTCCAAATTGTAGATTATATTTGTGCTAGATCAGAAACCATTCAGGGTATTTCTAAATTTGATATGCAGGTCTTTATAAACCACTGAGATACATTTGAATTCCAAAGAAGCATAAATAATTTAGTTTTTGCCCTCGAAGATCGAGTCTGGCAATTTTGCCATGATTTTTCTTTGTACAATAATGAAGATTTCAGTTCAATTACCCCACTCGGTTTGCAGATGGAGTGGTTTTCAGAAACTTAATTCAAAACTCATCTGAATGAATATTTTCTAAAGGTAAGGATTATGCAGAGGGTTAGGCACTGTATGTAGATTAATCTGGATTCGTCCTTGAAGATCTCACTATGTTCTTGCTCAATTGTTAAAACATTCAGTAATTTTTATCTGTTTCCAACAATCTAATAAGACTCCAATGCTCAGAAATTACTACTGGTTCACAAAATTTACAAGAAACATATCTTTCCCTATTTTAGATTCTCTCGTTATCCCCAACAATTGGGATCCTTTATCTGTAGCTTTTATGAGAATGACAACTGCTAGAAAAGCAGCAAAATATAGATACAGATCCATCAAACGCAATTAACGGTATTTTACAAGAAGGAAAAGGGTTTAAAACTTGAAGATGCTGTAAAGAATTCGATAGATTGCCCGTATCTTGTTCATAGTGACAGCTCTGGATGAATCGAGATGAGAACCTTTGACCCCTTGAAAGGTTCAGTTTTATTTGTTTGAACAAAAGAGGCACAGCTAGATTACCACAAGTGTTAGCCTAGCTAGTAAAATTTATTCTTGCTCTCAACTTTACACACAATAATTGCATCATATCTTAAATCCCGCCGATCTAAACCACAGATTTGTTATCATTTAAGCACACCTTTTTGTTCTTGATTCTGAAAACTTTTTCCAAGCATCATTGGATGCACATCCAACATGACCATAGACACAAAAATCTATCTACTTGACAGTAAAAAATTGAAAGGATATATTCTAGTTGTCTGGCCCCCAGGCATCAAATGTCCCTTTGGTTACTTCAGAAGGCTATAGTTCACAAGATGAGCATCTTGGCTTTTGCTACAAGATCACCTTCTAAAGGTTGTTCTTGCCATTATCTTAGCTCATCTGGTCAGGTGAAACTTTCTTTTAGCTTTTTAATTTGTCATCACATTCTAATTTTGTTCAGAATTGCGCCAATTTGATGAATTAAAGGGATTCTGATCAGATAGATAGATAGACAATGAGATTTAGTATTATTCCTGCAACTTGCAAGGAGAACCAGCTTGCCGGAAAAGAATACGAAGAAATGGAGGCGGAGAGGAAGGAATCCATTGTATTGCTTTTGAGCTGATGGAAATCGAGATGATAAGGATTCTCCATATCAGGAGGAATGTGTATCTCCAGCTTCTCTTTATTGGTACAGTTCCTATGCAACTTGCTTGATGGAACTCACTCTTTCTATGGATCGAAACATGCCACACATTTGGAAAAGGCAAACACTTTCTAGCGCCGAATCAATTGGTCTCTCTTTCGAAGATTCTAAACCAGCAAAAACACATCAGACAGTTTCAGAAAAAAAGAAGAAGATGATGTTTATTCCCTCAAAATTTGCTATTCAGTTGTAAAGATACATCTGAATAACAAGACTGAACGCCAAAGAAAGAAAGTGTAACATATGAATTTTAGTAGAAAGACAATAACTACTGACAGATTATAAGGGACAAACTATAGTGCCTGTAATTCATCTAAATTATTGAGACATTTATCTTTGTGTCACTTTCTCCACCTCCAAGTTCAAGGGAACTACTTCTGTGGATCATTGCAGAGTAGATAGCCTATAGTGCAAAGTGCTGTCAACTTGAAGAGGATCAGATCTTGGATGGTCCTGAAGGTTGAGGTTCTCCATAGTGCAACTTGCGAAAGCGTATCTGGGATCGTGGACGCCGTCCAACCTATCAGATTCAAGTGGAGATATATGCATCTCTCCATAAATTTTCAAAGTAAAGATTCCAACATATATAATACTGTCCATGCATGCTTTGTATATGCATCCTATAGGTTATCAGAGTATATCGATCTGCTTCACGGCTTTATTCATGCGCAGAAAAGCTGGAAATTGACAGCCAATTTCGTTAAATAGCAATTTCAGAATCATAGATAAATTCTCCACCTTGACAATGGATTACATAAATTATAATGGCATAAGAATCAACTGTTAAAGCTTTATGACTCATTTTTAGCTTTTTTGACATCTTTTTCTTCAGCTTATTTTGAATTTGAGACGATGCAAAAGGGCGTATTCTCTTTATATTTATTCTTTTACTTTTGAATGCAAGATTTGAGCCTCAACTAATCTTTTTATCGGTTCATATTTTCAACTATCAGCCCACATTGATGATCATTGATAAGTGTTGAACCTCTAAGAGCAGGATGGAGTGCACAGAATTGTGAGAGATTTCTTGAGGCACTGCATTTAGTTTACATGCGAACAACTTGATTCGAGAGAGTATCTAAAACCCCATCAGTTATAATTACTGACCTTAATAAGTAATTGATGCATCTTATATTTTCATGCAAATCTAAATTTCTCTTCAACTTCTTTTGGATAGTCTTCAGCTTCCTATTTTGGTGATGTGACCTTAGATGCCGCTCTCAACTATTTGGGCACCAAGGGGACCATCTCAATTTAACAACCCTATCAAATGGTCAGAAGCATAAATCTAGGAAAGCGAAATGGCCATAAGGTGGGCCATTTTTACTAAGAACAACATTGTCTTCTGAACTGTTTGCTCTCAAGAATCTGAATATTTATCAGACGACACAAAGAGATCTCTGAAACTACGTTGCTGATGATGCTAAATGCTAGTCGGATTACAATCAAATTCATGTGGTGTGAAAGAAAATGCTAAAGTAGAAGCCAGCTATGAAACATTTGGAACATAGTACTGAAAGGGTGATAAGACATGGAAGCCAACCTCTACCCTTCCGGTCTCATGGAGGAAAGTGCCCATGAGAGACCAGCTCACATTGTACTAAGTATAGTACTTCACTACAGGAGATTAAGAAGGGTGGCAGGCACCCCTCTTTAAGAAAGGAGAAATGACTCATTTGGCTTGTGATCATCCCCAGAATGGCTAAGAGAGTTTATATCACACAAACAACAACAAGAAGCAACTCCTCTCTCTCTCTCTCTCTCATGTCCTTATCACATGACCCATTTCATATGTCTCACAAGAAATCCATTCACATGTTCCTTTTGAAGTGCTATTCTTGTACAGCAAAAAAAGAGGGGTTTTAAAGGGGAGGGCACATAGCTTTTGATCATCATGTAGATGTTACTAAGAGAGAGGTAGATGGCCGGTTGGTTTTAATTCTACTCCCACTGGGAAGATGGTTATTCTCATTATAATACAATGTAACTAATCAAATTCACTCTTTTCTTACATCTTATCTTTCTAGGCAATTTAGTGTTTTAACATGATATGAGAGCAGAGATCATCGATTCACTCCTTTAATTGAATATTTCATGCGTAGGACTCATGGTCATTCGCCAACTGAAGAATTAGAATCGATTAATAGTCTCCCAAAATTGCACCTTTGGAAAGAGTGGAATCTAATTTATGAGTCAAGCAAAGAAGAATCACTGAGTCGTAACATTGTAGCTTACACAAGGGAAGAGATCATGAAGATTTAATACTAAAAGTTTGGAAAAAGTTGAGGATTCTATGACATGGATTGGGAACAAGATTGAAAGGGAGATCAAAAGAGAATCTCTCTCTCTCTCTCTCTCTCTCTCTCTCTCTCATCTCTCTCTCTCTCTCAACATCTCGTATGGTAATGGTGATTCTCTTCTCCCAAACTTACTCCACACAAGTACACTCTCTTCTCTCTCTCCTTGTTCTTTGTTCCTCTCCAAGCTAGCCTCCATCTTGTGGCTGGCAACCATACTAGTCATTCCTTATTCTCCCTCCACTCCTCCCTTTCCAGCTATTATTCTCCCCTCTGCCTATAAGAAGCACCCTTGCCAACTCCTACTCCACATCAACCTTGGCCTCCTCTTCTAGAGCTTACAAGCCTCTCTCTCTCTCTCTCTTCACTCTCCTCTCTTTGCATCTCTTTCAAACTCCCCCACACAAGCTTGCATTGCTAGATAACTTTTTTGAATCAGTGAGACATGGCATCCGGATCGCTTTCGCGCAGCTCAGGCTCATCATGGACTCCGAAGCAGGACAAGCTCTTCGAAAGGGCGCTGGCGGTGTATGACAAGGACACTCCGGACCGGTGGCAGAATGTGGCGCGTGCCGTCGGCGGGAAGTCGGCAGAGGAGGTGAAGCTGCACTATGAGCACCTCATTGAGGACCTCAAACGCATCGAAGCCGGCCAGGTGCCGTTCCCCAACTACCGGTCAGGCAACCGGGGCAACGGCTCTGTCACCGAAGAGGAGCAAAGGTAGACTCTACTACTGCCATTTTAACCTCCTTCATCCTCCCTGTAAATTTTTTAATTACACTTCTCCATTACTCTTACATCTACCATTTTTCATTTGAAGCTCTATAGTTTGAAAAAAAACCCATGAAAGTTAATCTTCCTATGTTTTTGACTGCTTTGCTATAGTGTTACACAGACCATCTTGTCTCTTGGTTGAAAGAATGAGTATGAGTAGTTGCTTTCAGGTTGTGGAAAAATCCAATCCAATCTCCAAGCATGAACCTTTGTTCTATATTTGTCAGAAAAAGGACAGATATCCACACTTTCCCCTTTTCCACAATACAAAATCCTTATCCTTGACGCTTACTGAAACTTCCAAGCCCACATGAGATCTCATCTTAAATCCCCATATCTTCATGTGCTTCTCCGTCCTTGTTGTCAGAACATAACTTACCTGTATAAATTCATTCTTTTCTTTCAGCTTAATTTTTCATATAATATTTAATAATTTAATAAGTATCGAAACAAAGTCATTTGTCTCGATCAGTTTATTTTTTAAATTCAATATTCACGTGTGATACAGCCCAGCTATCTCGAGTCATTCCCGTGCCATTGGCTCCAACGAGCTTGTGACTGACAGATAAATCTTTGGAGCATACTTTTGTGATGTCACATCACTTGCTTCTCTTTATTCCCCTGTGGATCAAGTATAGAATATTTTGTGATGATGCTACTGTTTTCTATGCAGGCTAAGGTATCTGAGGCTTCGTTGAACAAAGAACCTTTGAGAGCAGCAGCCATGGATTTATAACTAAATTAAGAGGCAGTGGAACCATTGATAGCTGACTCTTCTCCAGAGATTCATGGCCAAGTAAATAAGTAGATGACTATTGTATAGCTTTAAGAACAAGATCTCTCTCTCTCTTATCACCCTTCTTCCTTATTAACGTATCTTGCTGTATATTAATGTAAGACCAGCCAATGATATGTTTGAATTGGTCTTCTATTATATGATTTCGAATCAATGGAAGTTAGCTTAACCCTAAATGCCATCTCCTCTCTATTCTTCATGGAATCAATTCAATCAAAAAATGCCATCCTAATGGAGATATATATGTATACATAGTTACGAAATTCTCAGTACTGATGTTTTTTTTTTGACAAGATAAGCCATAGGCCGGTGAAAAATAGGAAAAACAAAATACAAAACAAACTGCAAAGCAAACTACTCACCCAGACTACAGAACAGCTATAAAAGCAAACTATGACTCCTAAACTTTCTCAAAACCCGGCGCCCACTGCACAGGCGCGTCCGGTGCGCGACCAAAACGAGCGTGAGCCTCCTCGTCAATCTGGTCAAGCCATCAGCAACACTATTCTTCTCTTTTGGAATATATATATGATGATCTTCTCCTCAACCTTCGCTGCCTCCCAGCACAAAGCCTCTAGGCGTCTCCTTAAAGGTACCGGCTAAGATTATGCATCGGTATTTCGGTAGGGAGATACCGATGACTTGATATAGTCCATCGGTAGTTCGCTACCGATGGACTAAATCAACAATCGATAGTGGACTATCGATGGATGACATATGCATTACAGATATCACATGTCCATGTACACAAATCAACGCTTAATCCCCAAACCTCTACACTCCCGAGACCGTTCCTGCAACCCAATCACGATACACCACGCGATGCACCACGTGGAGCCTGGTGGGATGCTAAGTCATTTCTCTTTCTATTAAAGTATAGAAGGACTTTGACAAAAAGAGTGATATTCCATAAAACAAGATTCAATAGATTTGGTGTCTAGATTATGTTGGAAATATGGCCCAGCGCCAAGAATAACTAAGTCTTGGTTTGGTCAAACATTAAATACCATGGCAAGATAACTTAGGTCTAGTTTCAAACTCAAATACAATGCTAATTGTGTTTTTGGTCGGGCCGGGTAAAGGCCTGGATTGAAGTCTTCTAGGCCCAGTTTGGCCCAATTGGCTCTTTTTTTGACCAATCAAACAAATTGAATGGGACCAAATTTGACTACTCCAGTAAAAAAAAGACTTCACTTTTGAGTCTTCATTCCATTGAACCAAATACACGATACAAAAATGATTTGTGTACATGGGATGTACCCATGTACACAAATCATAACCGTTGGATTGAATCGGGCACACATCCCGATTCAATCCAACGTCAGGGTTCTACACAATATTAAGTGCTGTTGGTGTGATTTAACCATACGTGTCCATAGAACTTCCTATGGAACAAGGATTCCTTGACATCGTTTGGTGAGAATCTAACTCGCAGATTCTCTAAATCTATTGGATTCTCTGAATCTATTGGTTTCTATAGAGAATCTACACCTCCATCTCATATCACATGCTAAGATGAGTTTAATTTGTCTCATGAATAAAGATTCGTGCACATGAACAGGTGGTGTGTGTAATACACATGCCACCTATCGGTAGTCAAGTAAATACCGATTCTTTCATTTATCCTATCGGTAGTCCATTATCAATGAAATAAATAAAAGAATCGATACTTTGACTATGACATGTGCACAAATCTGTTCTTGTCTCATAGTACAAAGGCTTCCCTCATAACAACGCTCTCTATCATTCTCAATACCATCTAAAAGGACAATATTTTTCTACCACATTAAATAGAACCACGATAAATCGGTAACTTTTATCTTTGATTTTTTTTTTTTTCGTTCATATGGATCTTTTATGTTGCAACCTGTGACAAGCAAGATATATATATAGTATGTCCACCCATCCAAAAATAAATAAATAAATAACCGACGCAAAAAATGGAACATAAGAACATTTTCTTGGATTTTTTTTTTATACATAAGCTGGATTACAATTTTAATTAAACAAGAACAATTACCAGAGTTATTTATATACTAATAAATAGGCCTCTTAAAACCATGAAGTATCTTTCTAGAGAGAGAGAGAGAGAAGGAGAGAGGGAGCGAGGGCTGAGAGAAATTCGAAATCTCGCGGGAGCCAGGGCAATGGAGTCCGAAGGTAACCGTTGCAAACCCTAGTTTTCTCATGCTTCTTTCTTTCCTCCAATGAAAGAAAAACCTAATTTTTGAATGATGGTGTGATTAGGGCAAAGGTCGTCTTCTAATCCGACAGCCATGCTTACCGCCCTTATGGGCAAAAGAGAAAAGCTCCAAGAAGAGCTCCGAAGCATCGAGAAGCAGGTATGAGCTTGTCCGTTGAAGCCAATTCTTTTGTCTTTTGTTGCAAAAATCTGATTTTGTTGATTTGGGTTGGTTGATTGGATCCATATCCCGGTAATGTGCGTTCCCTTCTGCGAGAATTTTCTATTTGAATGCCTGTTATAACAACTAAGATATTGTCATAGTGCAAGATTTGATCTTTTATACCTTCGCAGAGTTCTCAGAGCCTAGGTTCTTTTAGAAGTTTTTGCTGTGGGGTTTTCTTAGTTAATTCTGTACTTCTTAGTCCTCTTTTACGTCTTCCCCTGCCAAGACTGATTTTTGTATAGCCCTCTTGCACAGTTTTAAAAGTTGGATTGTTTAATTAGGTCATTGAAATGTGAAGGTTTCACTCAATTCACTGTTGAAACTCATGATGATTGACAAAATGGTTTTCCTCTCATCAGATACCATCGGCAGAGGACTTCTGTTACCATTTACTGTAAGCACATACGGGGCATGTTATGTACTTCATGAAATATAACATTGCCAGCTTACAGTTAAGGAACATGTGATTAGATAGCATCAGTTCCTTGCATAATGTGCTTATGAGAAACTGGTCTATCAAGCTGTCTTTTTAACTTTGTTTGAGAACCCCTTGTCTATCATTAGTAAGGTATATCAAGAAAGATTTTCATATGTTGTGTCTATTTCCCGTCATATAGTTGTTTCGTGTCTATTTTCGATTAACGTGGTTAAATATGAAAGTCAATTGTCTGCTGAAAGTATTCTTTGCTATTGATTCTAAGGTCTATGACTTAGAGACCAGCTACTTGCAAGATTCAAATCAGTGTGGAAGTGTTCTGAAAGGTTTCGAGGGATTTTTATCCTCTTCAAAGAGCACAATAAAGTAAGTTGCTTGATTTTCAGGATAATTCTAGTTCCTTGATTATATGCTCCAACTATGAAAGATTCGGTGTCTTTTGCTTGATATGCTGTATCTTCTGATATGACTTTCTATGTCCAGATTTTTTTACTTTATTCATAGTAATGAAGCAATCAATGCGAAGAAAACACCTGATAATTATGGTTCAAGAATTTAACACTAATAATATCCATTTGTTGATCTTTGGGGGGAAAAGAGAAAAGCCATAAATATGTATCAAACATGGAGAAAGAGTTCACCAGAAGTGAATAAGTAGATCAAAAATAGAAGGGCCATAATTGATAACATTATGATTATTGAAGAGCCAAAATGATGCATGAAGATCCATATTTGGATGCTTCACGTATCTCATAGCAACTATCTATCAAACTTGAAGTTTCTTATAGCCTGTCCTCTAGAACTTACTCAGGTTTACCTCAACAATTCTATGGTTAGCATACCATCTGAGTAAGACAGTTGACTTAAATGTGAATTTGCATTGTAACAGTTCAAGTTCCTTGTACTTCTGATCGTGGATTGGTAGAAGCATACATTATGGGGCTGGTAGTTTGAATCGGATGAGAACTTGTTTCTTTATGTTGGTCAAAACTCCTGAGATGGAGGAATTTTTTTTTGGCTTCTCACATATTCGCAAATCTTACTACTACATTTGCTACAGCCGCTCTGTAAATTTATCTACGTGGTTAGCATCTTCTTTGATTCTTTGAGTTTCATATAGCATGTCTGGTATAGGATCTTTGAGCATGAAAATTGGGTGAATTTGTATATCTTATATATTACTGAAATTAGCTCTGCTGAACTGGTGTCTTCAGCCTGAAGCGCTCCAGAAAGTTTCAGCCTGAAGACCGGCTTTTCTCCCTGTCATCAGTTACCTCACCTGCGGTATGTGACTAAGCTTGCATCATAATAATGCTTGAAGATGGCCATTTCCTCTTAGCAGCCGGGACCAAAATCTTTATGTCACTGAAAGTAACAAGAATCTTCTAGTTAGCCAATCTCTCAAAACTGCAAGATTTGAACTTCTCAAATAACTTTTGGTCAAAAGGCTGACGACTTCTGTTTTTATTTCGTGAAACTAAAAACAGACAATCAACTGTTTTATTTGTAGAAATTTTTCCTTGATGAAAGCCCCAGCATGCACGTCCCATGCACGTAATCTTTGAGTACTCCTTGGGCATGCATTCACCTTTAAACTTCAAATACTACCAGTCTCCCTCCGAATATCAAGCCGATTTTCTGACTCAAAATATTGGAAGCTCCTCAGGGATGCCATCAGCATCAAAGTTTTTGCTGTGTTTGTTAATAATGGTGTCCAATAAGTTGCTTTTATACTACTTGTATGTTTGCACAAACTTGAAAATTGAACTTATTTGCGGTTGGTGTAAATATCTTTCTTGCTCAAAACATAGGGTGCCTGAAATTTCTAGCACATCAGAGTCTTGGCAATGATTTCCTGAGTTCTTCAAAGAGCTTTGAGATAATAGTCTTCTAAGCAAGTCTTTTCTAAGTATCCTTCTTCTCATTTGTCAGGTTGAGGAACATATAGCTGGACGGGACGGTGAGTCTGCACGGGAAGTTATAGCTGTATAAACTGATGTGAATTGGGTTGGTCAATATTACTTTCCTTGTGTTTTCATGGGCAGATGGAAGGGCTGATTATGGTCCAGGTCGGTCAAAGGGTGCAGGAACTCCTGCCAACGGGCAGTAAGTACATGTCCATCATCTGCTCAAATATTGATCTTAGGGTAGTATTGAATATGGTAACAGGAAGTACTGATGAGGAGGTTCTTTTATTCTTAGTGCACTGTGATCCGAGTACCCCGTTTTCTCTTAAATCTAGACTGTGACCACTTTTGATTTGCCTCAATCTTGCATTGTGAGAAATGCATTGCCCGTGCAAGCTAACTTTTCCTTTCGTGGATCTATCTCTGTTTTAAGAAGGGTTGGGCCAACGAATTGACTGCTTATCGCACACGTAGTAAACTATGTATTGCGATATTTTTCAGTTCATAGTTTTTCACTGCATTAGTTGTACATCTCAAAGCTAATTCTGTGAACTCATGAACTTGGCCATATCGTTGGATTTCAATTATTTTGAGCTGTGTGAATCTCATTTCAGAGGCAAACCAAAGAAAGGAGGGCGAATTGGTTTAAAGAAACTCCGGCCAGCAAATTATCTAGATATGGAGGATGATGATGACCTGATGTAGATGAAAAATTACCTGCATGAGCTCGGCTATAAATTGGTGGAACTCAGCTTCTAAGTTTTGTTTTCTTTTCCCATAATTTTTGTTGTAATTCTTGTAATTTATTGGCACTGGAATAATCATCAACCATTTCAGGTTAGAGAATCTCAAGTTGAGATCATCCCTTTAATCTGATTGTTTTATGGAAGCTCGTGATTGAACTGAAGGTGGAAAATTGGATTATGTAATAAAGAGGAGAAATTATAGTTCTACCTCCCATTTTACTAACTAAAGAGCTAATTTTTTTATTCTATTTGTTTAGTTCTAAATCATCAATTCTGTGGTTTTATTCATCTGTAATAAATACTTGTTTGACTCAGAAAAAATAATTCTTTAATTGTTAAGTGGTATTAAACTTTTAATCCGTCAATTGATGGGCTTTCTTAAAAAACATATTCGCATTGAAATTTTGCACTCTGTTATATAAACATCAATTTTCTAATATAACCCAATATTTCCGATTTATTTCAAAATTTGGTATACTGATGGGAGAGCTTTGAGATTCGTGCCGGGGAAATGATGGTCAGGCGGTGTCTATGCTCGCTAAGACCTAACTTAAACCCCTCTGCTTTTGGACGCTCCTCCTCCACTGCCTACCGTCCATGATGACGCCGTTACGCGCGACGCGCGGCGCAGTGGCGGCCGCGGCGGCGGTGGCGGTGCTGGCGGTGCGCGCCCACGCAGACGCGCAGAGTTCGTCGTCTTCTTCCTCGGGTGGATTCGACCCCGAGTCTCTGGAGAGAGGCGCCAAAGTTTTGAGAGAAATCAATAGCTCTCCTCATGCCAAGCAGGTGTTCGCTCTACTTCCCATGTGAATTCTTTTTTTTTCTTTTTAGTTTCCGTTTTGATCTTTTATCGGATTTTGATGGGATTTGATAGGCATTTGCACTCGTAGGTATTTGAGGTGATGAGGAAGCAAGAGGAGACACGGCTCGCGGAGATGGCGACCGAGAAGGCCCACTATATGGCCTTGAAATCCCAATCGGAGATTGTGAGGATATTTCTCTATTTATCTCCCTCGTTCATTCTCTATTCTTTGCATTCTTCTTGAGAGTGAAGTTTTGTACAAAAAGTTTGACGATCGAAACGTTATTTTGCTTGATTTTATTTATGAAATAAAAAATTTGTATTACTCAATTTGTTCTATGTAAAGCTTTTTCTTGGGTTGCATTGAATGCCGAAACTTTGGTTGTAAACTGTATCTGAGGCTTCTTGCATTTTGGATAAGCTGCGTAATTTATCTGGTAGTATGGATGGCTGATAAAATTTGATGCAAACTATCAAATTCATAGTGTCCTTGTATCTATTGAGAAATTTGTATTTTGATAAAAGTGTGTAAAACTAGTGACTTACTTTAGCGTCTGAACATTCTAGCTTTAAAGTGAGAGTGATATTAATTGGTATATAGGTTTAATTGAGATTGGTAAATGGAATGAAGAGGCTACTTTTATCCGCAAAATCGGATGCTGTATGAATCCTTTTGATAGTTGATGACGAATTCCTTGGTATAGATCAACTGTCGGCACTGAATCTGTGTTGCAATAACTGCTTATTCATTTGTGTTAGTACTTTATATAACCAGCTATGCCCTTCATTATTCCCTTGGCTCTTTGACATGAGTTTAAAGAACCAGGAAACAGATGTAGAGAGGATGAACTAACTGCAGCTATATTTGACACATCAAGAATATGGAGACTCATGCTTCAACATCGTCTAAGAACAGACTACTAGGACAATATTCTGTGTGACAGTCTTATGTTTTCGACTTGACACCATTCTGTAATTTGTACTACCTACCTGCCTTATCACTTGGCATTATGAAACTCTACAACTGTGAAAGGTTATTACTTCATTCCTTGCTGACACATGATTTTTCTGTTTGAATGTATCTATAGTTAGCTGTTTAAACTTTGGGAAATCTTTCAGCTGTTTAAACTTTGGGAAATCTTTCATGAATGAGATGTATTTTTTCGCAGGAAACACAGCGGAAATTGTCTGAAGAACAAAGAAATCTTGTTCAACAACAAGCACAGGCCAAGGCACAAATGGCACGCTATGAAGATGAACTAGCAAGGAAAAGGATGCAGGTTGTGGACTAACTTTCAGTTTTTTCCTGAGTATGGTGATGTACTAGGAGTTCTTTGTTTTCTCTCCTGCACTATATCGGCTTATAGGGTAGTTCAAGAAACAGATCAATTTTTTAGGTGTCATTAATCAGCATTCCTGTTCACTTTCTTTTCTTTGGCAGATAGAGCATGAATCCCAGAGGCGACAAAACGCAGAGCTTGTCAAGATGCAAGAAGAGTCCTCCATAAGGAAAGAGCAAGCAAGACGTGCAACTGAAGAGCGAGTTCAAGCTCAGCAGCGACAAACCGAAAAAGAAAGAGCTGAGATAGAGCGTGAAACAATAAGAGTGAAGGAAATGGCAGAGGCTGTAGGCCGCGCTCATGAGGCAAAACTGATGGAAGACCATAACAAAAGGATGCTTTTAGAACGCATAAATGGTGAAAAAGAGAAGTGGATTGCTGCAATTAATGCCACTTTTAGCCACATTGAAGGTATAAAATAGTATAACAGAAGGGAGCTACTAAATCTAGTTTATAAAGGTGTTCTTTTTCTTATTTGCGTTTTGTTCTGGTTGGTTAATTGTATGTTACTATGTTGTACCTTGACAGTTTTAATTTCAGGACATCCATCTTGTTTGGAATGTGATTTTCTCAACCAACCTTTTTTCCCAAAACAAAACTGATATAGTAAACATATGTTACTTCACATTTTAGCTAGATTCTCTCTGGTTTAGTTCTGTTCGTGATTCGATTATTTGACATGAGATATATCCGATTTAATTTTCAGGTTTAGAAATTAAAACTAGTTGTAGCATTATTTATTCTTTTAGTATCATTTGTAACTATAACAAATCGTCTTGACGGTGTTTCTCCTGGGAAATCTGTAGGTGGTTTGCGGGTGTTACTTACTGATCAGAGTAAACTAATCATGGCTGTAGGAGGAGTTACTGCACTGGCTGCCGGTGTCTATACCACTAGGTTAACTGAAACATCTCTTTGCAACTCCTATGAAATTACTAATTGGAGGGGTTTATGTGCATCTACATTTTTCATGCATTTGATCACCATGATCCCTTTTATGTATTTGCAGGGAAGGTGCTAGAGTTATGTGGGGTTACGTTAACAGAATATTAGGGCAACCTTCACTGATCCGGGAATCATCAATGGCCAAATTTCCATTGGCAGGAATTGCCTCACGGGTTGCAAATAAGTTTTCTAATTCTATGACAACGGCTGGGAAGGTGACCTCGGGAAAAGGAACTAGCTTTGACAATATCATTCTTCACCCATCACTACAAAAGAGGGTTGAGCTACTTGCGCGTGCTACTGAAAATACTAAATCACATCTAGCACCCTTTCGTAACATGCTTTTCTATGGGCCTCCTGGCACCGGCAAAACATTGGTGGCACGGGAGATGGCTCGAAAATCGGTAGGTGCTGCTTTGGTTAATCCCATGATTTTATTCACTGTATTTGCTTAAGTTTCCTCTAGATGTCATGCGTTTATGTTGCTTAAGTTGATTAAACTTCACTATCAGATAAAGAATCGTCTGCAATGGCACTAACTACAAATTATTATTATTATTAGCCCGTAACAAATTTCTGGAGTTTATTGACTTTTTTTATTATTTCGGCACATATTTTATTGCGATTTTTGGGTTTACTCAAAATGTATCTATCCTTTCTGTTGTGTATGTTCTAACGATTATGACTCTGAGCTCAGTTTTTGTTTCTTTAGGAGTTATTTTTACTCTCTTAGATGCAAATTCATGTCAATATTCAGGGCCTTGATTATGCAATGATGACTGGAGGAGACGTTGCACCCTTGGGTTCGCAGGCTGTTACGAAGATCCATGAGATATTTGATTGGGCTAAAAAGTCGAGAAAAGGGCTGCTGCTTTTCATTGACGAGGCTGATGCTTTCCTATGCGAGTAAGCAACTTTTACTTGGGCATAATTTGTTCAGAGTGATGAAGTCTAGATATTCTATTGACTGTTGGTTTACATTTTTATTTCTACTAATCTCATACTGATACTTAGGTTAAAGTTGGATTGTGCTACATTCTAGTCAGGACATGCATCTAGATGAACTCAACCAGGTTATAGAAAAACTGTTTCTATAAATATCGTTGCCAAGCTGGGCATTCAACAGAGAATTATACTCGTGAATCTTACTAGCAACTAAAACGACATGCATTAACTGAGGAAGTCTTTCAAAATTAAGTCAATGATTCAGTTATTCATGGATAATTTGGAGACAATCAAACCCTGAAAAATCACTAAAAGGTTAAAAGACAAAATCCACCAGTCATATAGTGATTAAGTGATAACCACTTGCTGCAATGTCTTGCTCGGTTTGTAATCTGCTTCAATCTTCATTGAATGCTCTCTATCTACCTCACTGGGCAGACGTAACAGCACTCACATGAGTGAAGCTCAGCGGAGCGCTCTCAATGCTCTATTGTTTAGAACTGGCGACCAGTCAAAGGATATAGTCCTTGTACTTGCAACAAACAGACCCGGTGACCTCGATGCAGCTATTACAGATCGAATTGATGAAGTGATCGAGTTCCCGCTCCCCAGGGAGGAGGAACGTTTCAAGCTGCTGAAACTGTACCTGAACCGATACATATCACAGCAAGATGATGCTGAATCTAGATGGAGCTCTTTCTTCGGCAGCAAGCAGCAGAAGATAGTCGTTAAAGACATGACCGATGATGTTCTCCGTGAAGCAGCGCGGAAGACTGATGGATTCTCTGGTAGGGAGATTGCGAAGCTCCTGGCAAGCGTCCAGGCAGCTGTATATGGCCGCCCAGACTGCACGTTAGATTCACAACTTTTCAGTGAAACAGTGGATTATAAGGTTAAAGAGCATCACCAGAGGATAAAGCTCTCTGCTGAAGGAGCCCAGTGAATGCAAATTATACTCATTTGTGTGTTCTACAAACTTGGCAGATGATTTGCTTAGGGAACTTTGGTCCATTTTCTCTCTATGATCATAGAGGTGAAGATCTTAGAGGCTAACTAGGTTTTTGGCCTTTTTTCGAGATAATGTACCATCTGTATTTTATTCTAAATTATAGATTCGAATATCGAAGTGGAAAAATATAACAGATGTTCTCTATAGCTGTTTCTAAATGCCCTTTTAAGTCCTGGTAATTATAATGTATTTGGGTCAGTATTTATAGATGGCATTCTTGTCCAATCTCATGTGTCAATAAGGTCCCAAATAGGAGACAAATTGGACACGCGTCCAATTTATATTCGGTGATTGGCTGTTTCATGCTCTTTTTCTCGGTGCTTTGCATCTGTGGGGGCCGACAAGAATCCAGCGCATCGCCTCGCGGATCCCTCCGTGCGGCTTAAATTCGACTCATATATCCGTTACACGTGTTCGCTGGTTACTCGCTGTGATCGCTGTTTGGTGCTCTAGTAATTATATTTAAATCCGCCAAAACCCCCTTAAAGCCTCTTCTTTCCAACGGGGGAGACGACGCAGCCCTGTTCCACCAATGGCGGTCAACAACATCGCTGCCACCTTCGCTGCCGCCCGAGGGTTCCCCTCCTCTTCTCCGGTGGCGGCGCCGGCACCATCTCCGCCGTCCACGGCTGCGGCGCTCTCATCCACCACCACCGCTATCACTTCTGCCGCCATCTCTGCCTCCTGGAATCCCCATTCCTCTATCCCTCTCTATCGCCGCTCCTCTTTCCTCTCTGTTTACGGCCCCCCGGGCCCCCCTCTCCTCCGCCCTGCTCGCCCTCTTCGCGGCCGTCCCACGGCCGCCGCCGTCGCCGGAGTCACCCTCTCCTACCTCGACGCCACCGGCGCCGTCCGTCATGTCTCCGTTAGGGACCTCTCTCGAGGCCGGGCTGCTGTCTTCCTTTCCCTCCCCGGCGCCTTCCTCCCCCCGGCGTCGCCATCATCCATGACGGCGGAAGGTCTGATCCGCCGCGCCGGAGAGATTACGCGGCGTCGGGCTGGTACGGCAGTGGCGTGCGCGTCGGTGAACGACGTCTACGTAATGCACGCGTGGGGTGAGAAACTGGGAGCGGGGGACGTGATGATGGTCTCGGATCCCGAGGCGGAGCTCCCGAGGACCCTCGGCCTCGCCGTCAACCTCGAGGGGCTCGGGTTGCGCTCCCAGGGCTTCTGCCTTGTGGCAGAGAACGGGGTCGTGCGTGGGGTCTTCGTTGACGATCACCGACGCCATGGCGGCGGTGGCAATGGGCTCGACGAGGTCATCGACGCGCTCTGAGGTGAGAAAGCTGCAGCCTTTTCTATTCCTATGGTTCAATGATGGACCATGTTGTTGTGTATCTGTGATCGGAGGAAGAGAGAGAGGACTTCCGCATTCCTAATTTTGGTGGTAATCCATGAAAGTACATTGATGGGTTTGGACTTGCTCATCTCTTTTTGAGAAAGAAATGTGCCTCCTTGTTGATTCCTCCTATCCTCTCTTTCTTTGTGATATTTTATGATGGTGAATGGTGATGGTATTCTTCAGTGATCGGAGAGGGGCAGAAGGACCTTCTCTCATTCCTAATTTTGGTGGTATTCCATGATGGTACATTAATGAGTATGAGCTTGCTCATCTCTTTTTACAGGCAAAGTTGCCTCTTTTTTTACTCCTATGGTATCTGTCTTTGCAACACTTGGTAGAAATTAATTCTTTTGTTGGTTGTGATGGTGATTTGTATGCAGTGATGGAGAGAGAGAGAGAGAGAGAGAGAGAGAGAGAGAGAGAGAGAGAGAGAGAGAGAGAGAGAGAGAGAGAGAGAGAGAAGAATATTCTCTCATTCCTAGTTTTGGTGGTAATTATCAAAGTACCTGCAGGTCTGGATTTGTTCACTTTTGTTTTCTTGGTTGAAACTTAGCTTGGAACTATATGTTTTCTAAGGCTTCATGAGAAGTAGTTAATCTAGTATGGTAGTAGCATTTGATATGATTGTGAGTTTGTGAAACAAGAAGTACTTAAGCAGGATGTTGATTTGGTGGAGAGATATAATCTTTGATGTTATAATGCTCATTGTGGAACAAGCCTGCCGTTGGTGACTCTATTGCCTCAAAACCCAAATCCTTGTGTGCTTTCGCTCATTCACTACTAAATGAAGGAATTCACTATAAATGTTGCATTTTTTTTTATGTACTATAAATGTTGCATTGGACCACCATTTTGAATCCTGTTTTATGTAAACAGTTCATTTGCATGACTTGTACCTTCTTAACTAGTGGAGTTTTTCATCTGGGTTTCAGAATGAGTGCATAAAGTCTGCCTTTAGGAATTCCTTCCAGCAGTCTAGCTAAATCTAATGTCAGAATGCTGTAGGACTATTTTTTGAATGTGAACAATTTCTACATGTCAGGTGAATTTGGATCTATAGAAGTGGGATTTTCTAAGTACAATTTGATATTAGGATGCAAATAGTGTGAAGGAAGGTTGACAATGAATATGTCAAGCTGAAAAGGCCGACAATGTGCAGTCAAGGAAAGGTTCATGTGTATTATACTCAGAGCTGAGGTTAACAACTGTGCTTTAAACATTCTCCAGCGAAGTTACCCAAATTTGATGCCGATCTGCAGTCCTGTTTGAACCCTGATTTCATCCGTCCTGTAGAGTGGCAACTTCCAATGATTTGAGTATTGAAATTTTGCATAACTTTCTGGTGTGAATGCAGATTGTTTTTTCTCTAAATATTATGTTGGAATTAAATCAACTAATGATATTAGCATGTCCAAAAAACCTATTGCATGTTTTTGGGTTTTCTATGGCATGAGACCTAAAGCCAGGCACCAAGGGACTACTAGTTTTTGAATGAATGATGTACTATAACAGAGAGATTGATTGGGTTTAACTTGTTTTTTAAAAAAAGGAGAGGGGGGGGATCTAGTCTAAGAGCATCCGCAGCAGCTACTGTAAAAGGGCCAAAAACTCTATTTTACCGTAGCTACAGTGTTTTTTCCCCCAAAATCCTCCCACCTCAACTCTTCTAAAATAGGGTTTTTGTTTACAAGAGCTACAGTGATACTCCACATGTAGAGTATCACTGTAGCTCCTCTATTCATTATTTTATAATAAAATATGTTCTTTATGTTTTTCTTTAATTCATTCTCCCAAGCCATTTGTATATATTTTTAATTCATTCTCTCATATTGTCTAATGAATAAGAAATAATAAGATATTATGATTTTCATATTCTAATAATTTCAAGTAATAACAAATTACTATTCTATAGTTATTTAATAATAAAAATGTGACTTTTTTACTTTTCAAAAAAGATTATCAAAACACATTTATCCTTTTATCTTTTCTCCAAAGCCATCTTCTCCAATGAATAAGAAATAATAATACATTAAAATTTCCAAATTTTTAATATTTTTATTTAATATATATTACTATTATATAGTTATTTGAATATATGACTATTCTCTAATAAAAAGTGACTCTTTTTTATTGTAGTCTAGAAAAATAATGAAAGTATGAATATATTACTATTATATAATTAATTTAATATGTTACTGTTGTTGTCAAATATATTAATCAACGTATAATATGACCAATGGATAAGAAATAGAAAATATAAAAAATGAATGAAAATATTAATATTTAAGTCTGATAGAGAATGGTTTAGAGTATCTGATGCAGAGTGTTGTTGAATAGAGAAACTATAAACTAGAGAAATGACTCTTTTTACTGTATTTTAGAGAATCTGTTAAGAAGATCTGATGTGGATGCTCTAACACCGTTGGCCTTTTCGGCATCAGTTACATACATTCATCAGTTTCTTATCAGCCTTGCTATCATATCAACATGTCATCCACTACCATTTTGTTCCAATTAGTTTCACATGTTGGCACTAGGATCATGGCATGTGACTATGTGAGTCATGCGGCACCACGTCTCATTCCCAAACGGCACATTAGCCTTTTGTAATTCACAGTATCTATCTTACTACCTTATCAAAGAAATTTTGATTGTAAATAGAACCAAATGAAAAGAAATTTTGATTTCTTTACAAATTAAGATGAATTGATATCAAACTCTAGATGAAATTTATGCAAATTCCTTTGATAATGTGGCAAGCTAGATGATGTAGATTAATAAAAGACTTATTTGTCGTCTTGGCAAGTGCTAACATTGTGTCAAGCTCCCTCTGAATAATTTTTCCCATACCAAGAATCCCATTCGCTATTTTATATATACTTCCCAATATTTTCTGTTTGGATGATTTGACGAGAACTAGAAACAATCTAAAATCGTAGACAAACTAGCAAAACTCAGCCCAACTAATATGATGGGCCTTAGTGGGCTTATCTATTCTTCTTGGGATAGGCATGCTTTATATCTCACCAGTAAATGGACCGAATCTAAATTGGGCGCAAAGAAGGCTGCCCAGTTTTAAGGACAGGGGTCCTGGTCTTAAACCCTGTTTTGTTGTTTTGTTTCTCCAACCTAGGTGTCCTCACCTCAGGTCTCAATTTGTCAAAAAAAAAAAAGAAAAGCGCATACCGGCTTCCATTCAGGTGGTTGAGTTAGAATCGGATCAAAATGAGCATTTTGCTTAGGTCACGCTTGTTTCATTCCAGCGTCCTGCAAATGGAACGCTGGTTTCATTCCATTGGATTGGAATTGAATGTCATTTTTTCTACTTGTTTACTACTGGAATGAATGCAGAATTCTATGAAATCTAACATTTTTGCTATTTGTTTGACATTAGAATGGAAACTGTATCATATGATTGTTGCAGTTTTTGTGTTTGCTTGGTAACGGTGATAGTTTTTTTGTGATTGCTCGGTAATGGTGGTTATGATTCTTCTTCTTTTTTTTTCATGCTCGTCGAATAATTATGATGTAAGAGTGACATAATTATGGCATGATAATTATTATTCTACTTTGGACAAAATATTCTCATTTGTTTCTGATTTTGCCACTCATGCTCTAGCTAGTATTACAATTAAGATAAGACTAATATAAGAGTAATTCTACATAATTTTTCTCCTTCTATTAATATTCCCATATAGTAATCACTGATTAGTTAACTTTTCCTTCTAGGAATTTTCAGACAAATGCTGGAGGGAACCAAAGAGAATTTTTTAAACCATGAAATCATTTTTTTTTTTTGGATTGGTTCTTAGATTGCATGTTTGACAAAGGATGTATGACTTTGAGCTCATGCATGGGACCCAAACCCAAGTTATTAATGAAGAAAGATAAGTTCTCAAGCCAACAACCAGAGTCCAAACACCACACTACATTCACTGATTTCTATGTGACAAAATACTTAACCACACTCTTAAAAAAGATGGGGACGCCATGAAACCCTGCAAGAGTCTCTTCACGCACTCATAGTTGAAGAATTGAGAAGCTAATCCTTTTTGTCCACTATCATGTTTTGTCTAGAATCACCCTGGCCTGATCAAATAAATTTTGGATTGTAAAAAGCCTCATGATCAATATATCTGATCAAATACTCATCAACCATAGTTTTCTCACTTACCCATGATTAAAATCCTTGAATCAATTTGTTAGTTCCCTTCTAGTAATAGGGAAAAATAGCATGACTTTTTATGATGAACAACTTGAGCAGGTGAAACAATTCAATAATACATGGTTTTAGTTTCATGCACGCACCCTTTCTATATTCAGCAAGGTCACGAGAAAGTACAGCAGGAAAAGGACAGTTGAAGTGTATATATCTCACTTTCAAGCAGTTCCTTCTTGAAGGAGTCCAAATCATATCCTACCCAGAATATTTTCAGCAATATGAAACCCTCACAACTCAATGTAACTTGTTTGCTATAGCCTTTGAACAAAATTAAACTGAGTAGAATGCTTCTTAGCTTCTTCTTGTTCCAATGGCAGAGACATTTAAAAGTAAATTAAGAGGTGTCATAGGCAATAGGATTCAAGAGGCCAGAGATATCGATCTGTACGTGTAGATCGAACAACAGCTTAATTATTCATATTATTGGTAAATCATTTGCATAGGGGTGAGCATTCGGTTCTCGGTTCGGAACCGAAGAACCGAATTTTTTCGGTCCAGATTTTAGAAAACCGAATCGAACCGAATTACCATTGGAACCGAACCGAATTTTTCGGTTTCAAAATAATTGGAACCGAACCGAACCGAAATTCGCTTACAACCGAACCGAACTGAACCGAAAATTTCGGTTTCAAACCGAACCGAAATTTCGGTTAGTGAGTAGTTTGGGTTAGTGGGTAGTCTAGGTTAACGGGTTAATGGGTAGTCGGGTTATTCGGTTCTGACCCGAACCGAACCGAATTTTTTTTTCAAGAACCGAACCGAACCGAGAACCGAAGTTTTTGTAGATGTCAGAACCGAACCGAACCGAATGGACCGAAGAACCGAACCGAATGGACCGAACTAATTCGGTTCGGTTCGGTTTTTCGGGTTCGGTTCTTTTCTGCTCACCCCTACATTTGCACTTCAACAATCATGAATAATGTACAAGACTGACAGTATATTATTAATTCCTAGTGATCTTACTACTGAAAATTAAGCTCGAGCTTTAATGACCGTTAGAATTTGCCCAGACAAGCTTCATCAAGATTACTGTTGGAGCTTATATAAAAAGTCAGTACTTAAAAAGAGAGAGTTGTAGTATAAGTTAAGCTCTTGTTTCTGGGGCCATTCTTTGAAGTTAACTTGGACATGTCATTAAGACAGAGATTTGATGGCTAATGGTGCCAGATACGACATACAGTGTTGGCTCAAACATTGTTTATTATGTTCTTAAGCGTGTGAGTAGCTGCTGGAAGATAACCTAATAAACTACGTGCACGCATGAGGTTTAATTAACATTCATATGCACTAAGATGGCGATTTGATGATATATCTGGCATGACTGAGATAAAGGAAACACAGTCCTCAATTTGTGGTGGAATTTTATTTTTTTATCGTCATTGATATTTTTTGCTATCTATTATATAAGATTCAGTGCATCCTATCAGATAGATAGGGATGTCCGATCCAAGTTAAGGCCAGATACATCATACGATCAAGATGAAACCAAATGAAATGTGATGGTTTTCGGATGATTATGAGAGACATGATGATTGGTGGGGTGGTGGTTACCCATGCCAAGTGGTATTGGGGCCCGCTAGTGTACTATAGTTTTAAGATTACAATATTAGTGAAGTTAAGAGGATCATGCACTCTATAATGTGATAATGACATATATAAGGGCAGTTTTTTTTTTATATTGTTAAGATTATCTACTCAGTATTAGCGTCTGATAATGCTGAACATCACGGGAACAAAAGATTGATGTTAATGACCTTTTTTTTCCCATAGAAGCATATAAGTTGATCTTCTTACAAATCACTAGCTACAGGATCCTGATCCTACGAGCTTATTCCTAAGAATCAAATGGTAAAATGCTATAAAAAAAGGTATTCACAAGTTATCATATTATCTGGCTTTCCTCCAATTAAATCCCCGTCAGTAGTATTCAGTAACCTTACCTTAAGCTATTCTTAGGAGAATTTCCTTAACGGCAGAGAGGTATGGGCTGTAGATCTACAGCCGATTCTTAGGAGAATTTGGAGCTTAAGTGCGAGTCTAGGGGGTGTTATTTTTGTGCATATTCCCCGTGCCTCCAATGCTGTTGCGGATGATCTTGCTCGTCGAGCTCGGATGGGGGCTGTTGGGGCGGTTTTGCTTAATGTATTGTAGTAGTGGTGTAGGTGTTGGCAGTATTGCCCAGCCAGTTTGGCTCAACTAAGCAAAAAAAAAAAACCTTACCTTAAGCTATTCACTTCACAGCAGTGTGACATGAACAAGTATCATCATATAGCTAGGCTAGAGTACTGTAGACAAACAGAAGAACTGCAAACAAGACATGAAAGACTACTTGATAGGAGGAAACAAACACAAGTGGGTAGGTTAAAAGCAGAAGAATGAGAAGCTAGAGCAGAGTTCCTTGCGGTTAACGGACATCTTTTGCTTGTGTTAGCTAGCAAGGTGATGGAGCTGAAGTGGGGTCAGGGACTGCCTATTTAAACCCAACTCTCCCTCCTCTCTTCACACCAACAGACTCATTCTTCTTATAATTAGCAGCTCTCTCTCAGAAACACACACACATCGCTCAGTGGCATACAAACACAATGATGAGTTGGTCTAGTTTCGAAGGCCTAGTGATAGTCCTGCTAGTTTCTCTAGTTATGTTCTCTACTTTTGATGTCTCTGATGCAAGAGAAGGCAGCCATTGGAGGGAAGAGAGGAACCAGTCCTCTTCCTTGGCTCAAGAAAGGAAGTCTTCTGGTCATCACCTTAAGCATACATCAAAACCAAGTCATCCTAAACCAAAACCCCCCAGCCCCAGCCCCAGCCCCAGCCCCACCCCAACTCCAAAGCCTAGCCCACCTCCAACTCCACAGAGCAAGGTCTTCAATGTGCGAGATTTTGGAGCCCGAGGAGATGGTGCCACTGATGACACAAAGGTCGACAACTCATCTCTTTTCCTAATTAAGGACATATTTTGAGTGCAGAAAATGAAAGGAAAACTTAAATAGTTTTTGAAACTCCTCATTTTTATGGTGTCATCGAAAGTCGAATGAAGAATGGAGACTTCTGAAAACTTATAGAAGTTTTCAGAAAAATATAGACGAGATTGTTTATATATGCTTACAAGTTTGATTTTTGGAGGAAATGCAGGCATTCCTGGCTGCCTGGGCAGCTGCTTGCAAAGTGCAGGATTCAACTGTCATGGTTCCTTCAGGATTCACGTTCCTCGTTGGCCCCATCTCCTTCTCTGGTCCTACCTGCCAACCAAACATACTCTTCCAGGTATATTTATTATATAAGATCAGTTTTTATGAGTCACGATCCGATTTATTTATTTTCATGACAGCTGAGTCAGGGAGATGGGATGAGAGAGAGAGGACAATGAGGGTGGGTGGTTAGGAGTAGTGGGGGTGAGTGGTTCCCCCACCATAGTGTCATATATTTCCCAACAAACATTCTTATTTTCATTCCCATATCAAAACCATCTCAAGAAATGCAAAAAAAGTTGCCTTGTAAGAGTCCATAAAAAAGATCAACAGTAGAAAAACTGAAGAACCGTCTCTGCTAATAAGTAATAACACCCCTCTCACGTGTCTCTGCTCTAATATCATGTTAAAAGTACAATATTGACTCAAAAAACTATAAGCCAATGGGAGACAAGGGATTTAATCTTATATATACTCTATTTTTACAGCTACCATGAAGTGAACTAACTGATATATGAGGTATTATGCAGTTGGATGGAACAATCACTGCTCCAACAAGCCCCAAGGCCTGGGGCTCAGGTACGTTGCAGTGGCTCGAGTTCACCAAACTGAAAGGAATCACAGTCTCTGGTAGCGGTGTCATCGAAGGCCAGGGCAGTGTCTGGTGGAGTAGATCCTCACTCCCTGATGATCATGTAAGCTTGAGTGCTAAGCTCAGCGGCAACATGCCACAGACAAAACCAACTGTAAGTTCTCATGTTCGAATCAACAATTGGTCTCTATTTTTCCCAGTTAATTCCTGCATGAAATTTATATATACCATTCTCACCTCAGCATTAATTGTTTCTCTTTCTATTAATTGTAGGTACTGAGGTTCTACGGAAGCTACAATGTGATTGTTTCTGGCATCAGGATTCAGAACAGCCCTCAGTGCCACCTTAAGTTTGATACCTGCCAGGCAGTTCAGGTCTTCGATGTGACTCTTTCTTCCCCAGAACATAGCCCGAACACAGACGGTATCCACCTGCAGAACTCCATGGATGTTGTCATCCATCACTCCAACTTAGGATGTGGTGAGTATCCCCCTCTTGAAAGGGTTCTTACTAGCAGCAATTATTCAATCAGAGCTAGAGTACAGTACTTGAATGATCTGAGCTGCGTAGGATAAGAATCACAGTACTAAACAATTAAGAATGAATTGAATCAGAAAGCATTGAACTATGCAGCTTAAAAAGAGAATAGTGGGCTCATCTTCATGCATTTGCACCAGATAACATGCCTCATGTGAATCAGATGAAGCTCAAACTAAACCCCAATCTGCTTTCTATAGGCGACGATTGTATCTCCATCCAAACAGGAAGCTCTGCAGTGAATGTTCATGACGTGAACTGTGGTCCAGGCCACGGAATCAGCATTGGAGGGCTCGGAAAGGGAAACACTGAGGCCCATGTCTCCAATATCACTGTCCAGAATGTTAAAATGACTAACACAATGACCGGAATTCGAATCAAGACTTGGCAGGTAAAATACACACTCCCTATCTCGACTTCTTATAAGTCTGGATTGAGGATCGGATAAGCTTGTATAGGGGGGCGTTTGGCGCGCCCCGGATCTCGCAAATCCACGGGATCCGAGGACGCACGGATTCCAATGACCGGATCCGTGCGTTTGGCGCCGGCGCGGATCCCGGTCGGATCCCATAAATTGGAGGCGGATTTCAATTTCGGCGTCCCGAAATTTTGTCGGGATGCTGATTTTGGAATCGGCTTCGGCGGATTCCGCGGATCCCATCCCGCGGATCCCGGAGCCAAACACCCCCATAATGAATAAAATAAAAATTATTTTTAACCGGGTTCATCCGAAAAATAACCTTAATAGAGGTTTCCAAACTCTAATATGGGTCATTTTTGCAGGGTGCTTCTGGCTCCGTCCAAGAGGTAAAATATTCAAATGTACAAGTGTCTGGAGTTCAAATTCCAATAGTCATCGATCAATACTATTGCGACGGCGGAAGATGCAAGAACCAGACATCGGCGGTGGCGATTTCAGATGTCACTTACGAACAGATCAGTGGAACTTATACAGTGCAACCAGTGTACTTCGCGTGCAGTGACAACACCCCATGCGTAGATATCAACCTCAGCAACATAAAGCTTGAACCACTGCAAGAGACTTATCAGACGTCTGATCCCTTCTGCTGGCGTGCTTATGGTTCATTGCAAAGCCCTACCATCCCCGCAATAAACTGCCTGCAGAAAAAGGGGCCATAAAGAAATTGAATCCTCTCTATTCAACTCTAATGCTGATTGCATCTCAGGTTACTACTATTATGTACAGAGATATATATATGTGTGTGTGTGCGCGCGCGCGCGCGCGCGCTTATGCTTTACATTGAACACTACGTATAGATAGATACTGGAATCTAAAAAAAATGTATCAATCTTCAGTTTTATACATCGATTACGATAGCTTTGTATACATATCCTATCCTGAGAGATCTGCAGGGATTGTTGGTATTTGGATGATATAAATACAAGATTGAACTCAATAAACTAATATGTCTATTGCGTTATTTCATCAATATGCGATTGGAAGAGCAAACCAAAGAACACACATCCTGGAAAATTCAAAGGAATCAAACAAAATTCTTCATTTGCAGACAACCATCAACCTAGATCAGCAAATGGCACAAAAATACGGATCCAATCTCCGTTAAAAATCACAAATGCCCAGATTAAATCATGTGTATGGGCGAGAGGTTGAAGAAAAGACTAGGCAATAGATGCAATGATGTGAAGAACCGTCTTGGATTTGTAATTTGTAAATAAATACCCTGCTTTATTGGTATTTGCATCTAACCCCTCTTGTCATCGACTTCCTTTGTCATTAGTTGCTATTAAAATTCTATGCCTAAATTGCATATACGCTCTTTCTAATTAGTTCTTAACATAATCAAGATTAGCTAATTTAACCTAGTTGACAAATTAATGAGATTATTAATCATGATTTGGCTATTCAAGCTATATCAAGTCATATTTATAATCATGTTAAATTAGAATTTAACCATTTAGCTCGAAATGACATTATTTATGTTACATCCCATCAAATCAACACGGAATCGGACCTGTTTAACATTAAAAAAAAGAGGCAGTATGAAATTATTTGCAGCAGCAGCGGGCACTGCGTGTTCATATCGGGGGTTATTTGCAATGGTATATACAACATAAATAAAACATGGAGGGTCAGAATGCAAATAAAACGGGATTTATCCGCAATATAGGCGTAGGATAGGAGTTTACTCGCAAAAAAGAATTTTTTTTTTCTTTTTGACAAGCTGAACCCTTAGACTGGTGAAAACAAAATACAATAAGATTAGGCTAACACCCGATCTCCCAAACTCTCTCTATGGAAGACACTTTGCGTTCGATCTGGTGGGTGACCACGCAGTGGGTGACTGGGTGCTTCATCCACACCCCCCGTGAGCTAAACTTTTTGGCTCATGAGGTGACAGGGTGAGCTCGATGGACTGCTGCCATCTAAGTCATGCTCTATTTTACTTTCCTTTTTATATTTTCTTTTCCTTTTCCTCTTTGTAACCCAGCTCTCGAGCTTATCTAATCAAAAAAAAAAAAAACTCTCTCTATGGGCTCCCTGACCCTACACAAAATTGGGCAAAAAAAAAAAACTTAAAACACAAGAAGAGTGCTCAACCGTTATAAATCTAAAACATAGCGTCGGTGACACAAAATATTATTAATAGACAATTGGTGATAGTGAAATTTTTTGCTAAAGCCTCATTTGATGTGTTTTTAAGGTTAGAATCCCATTTGATAGGTTTATTTGATTGGTGTAATAAAAAAAAAGACTAAAATGCCCCTGACAATTAAATGTATTTATTAGAAATGGTGATGGCAGCGGCGCAGCGGTGGCGGACGGCGCGATGGATGGTCACCAGAGTTGGGATCCAGCGATCCAGGACTTGATCGATGGTAGGGAAGGAGAAGGATTCCACCGTCCACATCCCGATCCCGACTACCATGACCGGGAGGGCTTCGAGAGTCGTGGTCGGCGTTGCCTGGTAGCTCAACGAGGACACCGTCGCTGCTACCGGACTCGTCAGACAGGCGGCGGCGCCTCTCTTCGTCGGAGGACAAGGATGACACTGGGGATTTGGGTGAGGCGTCAGAGTCGGAGGAGGTTTCTGACATGACGGAGCTAGGAACGGAGCTCGTGTCGCGCCCCGACCCGCGAAGGCCCAACCGGGCCGGGCGACGCGAACCGGAACTTAGCTAGTGCGGAAAATTTTTGACGAGGGTTCCCTCTAACCTACTGGTCTCTCTAAACAATTCATAAACACCCTTATTAAAACAAAGATTAACAACCTCAAAAGATATAATAAAATATTCAAAATCCTTAAAAGGGTTTACATTTATACAACATACTCCCGTAGGAGACTATCTAAACAAAAAGGGTGTAGTAGACTATCACCGCTCCTCAAGCACTGTCAGACGCCGCCGCGCCACCAAACACCTACCCCATAGAGGCCACCGAAGAAGAGCTGACGCCTGCATCTGCAAAACGCAGCCCGGGTAGGAGTGAGCATAAAGCTCAATAGGGTTCTACACTACGACACACAGAAAGGAGGGAACTCAACAGTGTCGCCCCCAAGTAAGGTCTGGGTGTACACAGGGGTCCCATAACCCCACTGCGTGTCCCTGAGGTCCATGATCATGATCTTCCAGAAGAAATGGTCACATGATGGGTCATACTCAGTAAGCAGGAAAACAACACTGCTTACTCACAAGCAGAAAACCGACACTGCTGGCAGGAAATGGCACCGCTGAGTAGGCACATCCTCTACTCAAGAGTCGTTATAACCGGACACCGGCTACACCTTAGAATTGGACTCGAGCTTATAAATAGCCCGCGACCTCCCCTGTTTTTCCGGTTTGCTTCATGTCTCCTTCTTCCCCTTCGTTCTCCCTCCTCCGGCCACCTTTTTGGGTGCTTGAAGGCTCGTTGGATTCGTGGCGGCGAGAGGAAGATGCTCGGGTTGAGATGGAGATCGGTAGGGTGACTGCCAATGCTTACTCCAGAAACTGCGGGGGCGGTAGCACCACAAAGACACCATGGAAAGCTCCACCACCAGCCGTTCCATGGCGAGGCTCCGCTCAAAGCCGAAAGAATAGGAACGCTTGAGGAGGAAGTCCCCGCGCCGGAGAGGGGGGAGGGGAGGCGGTGTCGCGCCCCGACCCGCGTAGGCCCAACCGGGTCGGGCGACGCGAACCGGAACCTAACCTACTGCGAAAATTTTGGCGAGGTTTCCCTCTAATCGTAGTGGTTAACCTAACAAGTCATAGTCATCCTGTATTAAGTACAATTACAAATCTCGAACAACGGAACTGAAATAGATATAAACCTCAAAACAGGGAAATTATACATTTATCGCTCCCGTAGGAGACTATCTAATACAAAAAGGGTAAAACAGATGTGATCGCCACCTCTCAAGCACCGCCAGACGCCGCCACGTCACCAAACACCTGTCCGGTAGGGCGACCGAAGAAGAGCTCACGCCAGCACCTGCAAAACGCAGCCTGGGTAGGAGTGAGCACTAAGCTCAGCATGGACACTACACTACGACACTCACAAGGAAGGGAACACAACAGTGTCGCCCCCAAGCTAAGCCTAGGTGTATCACAGGGGTCCCATAACCCCACCGGATACCCCTGAGTGCCCCAGTCGTGGTCTTCCAGCGAACTGGTCACACACTGGGTCACACTCAGTCAGACAGGAAACGGCACTGCCAACTCACGACAGGATCCTGGGCACTGTCGGCGGGTAGCACCGCTGGGTAGTCACACCTGCCACCCAAGAGTTCTAGAAGGATTGGGTACCGGCTACACCACGACTTGACTCGAGACCGACACGACCTCTAAACATCAAACACAACAGTATTCAAGTCCAACTAACCCTATCATCGAAAAGACTGAATACTACAAATCGAGTCATGGACCAAGCTACCCGCACGGTCCTAAGAGATAGATCCGGGCTACCCGGAAGCCCCGGATCGGCAACGCCCTAAACAGATGCAACTAGTGCACAACACAATGCATGCTATGAACATGCGCAGAATAGATACATGTAAGCATGCAGTAGGATGTGATGATATAAATACAAGGTCTGGGCACGGCACCCTGCCGGCCCGGGGTGGTGAGCGATTATTTAGGGTCTAGGGACTGCTGCAGCGGTAACACCACCAACTGCCAGCAGTCCACCACAACACCTGCACCGGGAAACAACCCCGCAAACAACAGCTTACAAATATAGCAGGTGAAAGCCCTCGGCGCACGCCGGCATGCAAGGCTATGGAAAGCTGAAGGGCTACCCGCCCATTTATTCTACACAATCCCAGGAGTCATCACTCCCCTGGTTCACCACTGCCCTATTATAGGGCTAACATGCTTAATCGTATATACAAGGTATAAAGCGATAAGTAAAACCGGCATACCAAGCCCCGCGGGCAAAAGCCATGAAAACCCTCTCTGCTACTAAAGGATTGATCCTCACTAAGGGAAGGATCGATCATTTATGTAACAGTGAGCTTCCCTCGCTGTCGAGGCAAGGAAGATCGATCCTTTCTCCCAGGAAGATCGATCTTTCTTGAGACAGAGGGCACCCTTCGCGTCGCACCAAGAATGATCGATCCTTCCTTCCAGGAAGATCGATCTTCTTCGCGACGAAGGGTAACCATGCCACCCAAGCATCAGGATCGATCTTTTTACCAGCAAAGATCGATCCTTCATCGTGCGGGGCATGACCAACCCAGAAGGATCGATCCTTCCTCAAGAAGGATCAATCCCGATGGGTTCTCCGGCGTGCTTCCGGCGAGGAATACCGCCGGAGGACACATCCAAACAAGACAAAACTCTGGGATCTGGTAGATCTAGACCCCACGAGTCCAAAACCGGTAAAATCACTGAAATCCAACAACTATATAATCAGATCTAAGCAAAAGAAGACAAATCAAAACGGAAAACTCAAAACCCCGAAGAGAGATGTCGGTAGGATCCCTACCGGAGCAAGAGCAGCTTAGATCCAAGCAGCTAGGCCTTGGATCGTCCTCAAACGCCTTCAAAAATCCCAAGATCTGAGCTCAAATCGTCGGATTTCAAAAGGGATTCAAGGAAGAAAGTCTCGTCTGCTTTATAGGCAAACGAACCGACTTATGAAGGATCGATCCTTCACTTCATGACGATCACACTTGACTTTCTGGCACGAAGAGGATCGATCTCTTAGCCTCAGAGGATCGATTCTTTTTGTGCTGAAAGCTAAACTTAGGCAAGAACTCAAGCCTAAGTCCGGATCTTCCGATCCCGGGTCCCACTAACCATTCTAAGCAAACATTACCACAAACAAGGTCAGTGTGTGTACAAGCGCGAGTGTGGAACTAGCCGACAAGGTGCAATTTACCAAATTGCCCTTGCGGCCCACAGCAAGCCACAGGAGGAGAGGGACGGGTCCTCACATCCTATTACCCTTAAAGGAAATCTCGTCCCGAGATTCGATAAAGGTAGGGCTCGGAACAACAGGAAAAAAACTACACTAGTAGACAGGACAAAAGGTACCTCGAGAAGGAAACAAGTGCGGATACTCCTGCCGCATGCGCGCCTCGCGCTCCCAAGTCATCTCCTCGACGCCTCTGTGCCTCCACAGTACCTTGACCAAGGGAATCGTCTTGCCCCGCAAGACCTGATCCCTCTGGTCAAGTACGCAAACTGGCTGCTCAACAAAAGTCGCGTCTGCCTCAAGCTCAATGTCATCCACTCTGACGACATGAGACGGGTCTGGGTGATACTTCCTCAGCATCGACACGTGGAAAGTCGGGTGCACAGCTGACATGTGCTGAGGAAGATCAAGGCGGTAAGCTACCTCGCCGACCCTCTCTAGGATCTCGAACGGCCCGACGAACCTTGGGGCCAACTTGCCCATGCTGCCGAACCTGACAGACCCTCTGTACGGTGCTGCCCGCAGGAACACACTGTCGCCAACTGCGAACTCAAGCGGTCGTCGCCTCTGATCTGCATAGCTCTTCTGCCGACTCTGAGCCGTCAGAAGCCTCTGCCTGATCTGTACTAACCTCTCTGACGACCTCCTGACGATGTCTGGACCGGTGAGTGAAGCCTCTCCAACCTCTGTCCAGCAAACTGGGGAACGACACAGCCTACCGTACAACGCCTCGAAAGGTGCTACTCCAAGACTGGACTGGCAGCTGTTGTTGTAGGCGAACTCCACCAAGAGAACGTGCTCCTCCCAGCTGCCTCCTGCGTCGAGGACACATGCTCGCAGCATGTCCTCCAAGATCTGGATCGTCCGCTCTGACTACCCGTCGGTCTGCGGATGGAACGCCGTATTGAACGTCAGGAGTGTGCCGATAGCCTCCTGAAAGCCTCGCCAGATCCTGCTAGTGAACCTGGGGTCTCGGTCTGACACGATAGACACTGGCACCCCGTGTAGTCTGACTACCTCTCGGACGTACAAACCGGCCAACCTGTCTGATGTGTCTGACACCCGTATAGGCAGGAAGTGCGCCGATTTGGTCAATCGATCAACGATGACCCAAATCGCGTCATTCCCCCTAGGAGACCTCGGTAGTCCGGTCACGAAGTCCATCGTGATGTGCTCCCACTTCCACTCAGCCAGTGGAAGCGGCTGTAGTAACCCCGGAGTCCGCTGGTGCTCTGCCTTAACCTTCTGACAGGTAAGGCAGCGCGATACGAACTCCGTCACTGCCCTCTTCATCCCGCGCCACCAAAACTGTCGCCGAAGGTCCTGGTACATCTTGGTGCCGCCGGGATGAACTGCAAAGCAAGAGTGGTGGAACTCTCGTAGGACGTCGCCTCGAAGAACTGGATCTGCCGGAACCGCTACTCTGCCTCGGAACCGTAGCCCTCCGTCTGGCGATACTGTCCAGTCTCCGTCTGTGCCCTCCGTGCCCGCTGAGGTGCTTAACTCCTCGAGCTCTGCGTCACTGAGCTGCGCCTCTAACACTCTAGCCAGTACTGCTGGCATGCTCTGCACTGCGTAGAGGAAGCCGCTGGATCCCAGATCCTCGAACTCTAGCCCCAACTGGCCCGCTGTCTCGAGTGCCTGCCACTGCCGCGCTGACAACCCTGCAACTGCTGCTCTGGTGTCTCTCACCTGCCTGCTCAGCGCGTCGGCGACAACGTTTGCCTTACCAGGATGGTAATGCAACTCGAAGTCGTAGTCCTCCAGTAGCTCCATCCAGCGTCGCTGCCTCAGGTTGAGGTCACGTTGGGTGAAAACGTGCCTCAAACTCTTATGGTCCGAGAAGATTGAGAACTTCTCGCCATAGAGGTAGTGCCGCCAGGTCTTAAGAGCGAAGACCACTTCTACTAGCTCCAAGTCGTGGGTCGGGTAGTTCCTCTCATGGTTCTTCAGCTGGCGAGAACCATAGGAAACTACGTGCCCCTCCTGCATAAGGACACACCCCAAACCCTCACCACTGGCGTCGCAGTAGACACTGTAACCAACACCTCGCTCGGGGACGATCAGCACCGGTGCACTGGTCAACCTGGTCCTCAGCTGTACGAAGGCCTGCTCACAAGCATCATCCCACACGAACGGGACGGCCTTCTGTGTCAGTCTGGTCAACGGTCCGGCGACTCTGGAGAAGTCCCGCACGAACCGTCTGTAGTAGCCCGCCAAGCCGAGAAAACTGCGGACCTCGAACACTGTCCTCGGTCTCTGCCACTGCACCACTGCCTCGACCTTGGCGGGGTCGACTGAGATCCATGCTGCCGACACCACGTGCCCAAGGAACCCCACCTGAGTAAGCCAGAACTCGCACTTGGAGGCCTTGGCAAAGAGCCGATGCCTCCGAAGTAGCTGCAACACTGTCGTCAAGTGTCGCTCGTGCTCCGCCTCTGACCGGGAGTAGATAAGGATGTCGTCGACGAAAACCACCGCGAACTCGTCTAGGAAAGGCCGGAAGATCCTCTGCATGAGATCCATGAACGCTGCTGGTGCGTTCGTCAGCCCAAACGACATCACCACGAACTTGTACAGGCCGTACCGAGTCCGGAATGCCGTCTTCGGAGGTAGATAGCAATGAGTCCGAGTCGGTACACAGGGAAAAGAAGTATTAAGTCTAATTACCTCGTATAGTTCTAAATCAAAAGATTGATAAAGAAAATGATTTTTGGGTTTAAACTACTCTTAACTAAGATTAAACTAATTTGAAATAATAATAAGATAAACAGGTAAGAGATTTCTAATCCGTAATAAAGAACTAACTAGGTCTTCTTGGAATAAGAGTAATTCAATTAAGCATTAATGGTTTTAACTAGTCGATAGGTGAATGGCTAGAACCCATACCGCTCAACTAAGATCCGTACAGTCTTTATTCGACAATGATATCATCAAAGAATGGATATTGGTATATAATCAAGATGGTTCTAGCACATTGAGATCACCAAATAGAATGTATCAAGGATTAGAAGTTACCCTAGTGGTTCTGTCACTAGTGTAGTGGTCCTAGCACTTACGAAATCTCTAATCTTGAATTAAGATGAATAGTGGATTAAGAGGCGGTCATAATGGTTCTGGCATTATGTGTAATGGTTCTAGCATTACAAAACCCTTAATCTTGAGAAGGAAATCCTCACATTCATGGTTATAGTATGAATGTTTTGATGAGAATCTCTAATCTCAAGCCTTAATATGCTCAAGACTTAGATCTAGTGTGAGGACCTGCCCCTCTTTTTCCTTTGGCTTGTTTTTGACCCAAGGGCAATTTGGGAAATTGCGCCTTGGCGGTCGTTTCACACGGGGTGTGCACACACAGACCTTGTTTGGTGCTTGTGGTTGTTAGAAAGGTTAGGTGGACCCGAGGTTGGGGGTTCTGGGCTTGGGCCTGAGTCCCAGCCCAAGTTTGCCTTTCAGGGCACAGAAGATCGATCACCTTGGGGTGAAGATCGATCCTGTTGCTAGCAGGATCGATCATACATGCAAGGATGATCGATCCTACGTGTGCCTGGAAGTCTTTGTCGGTGGCTTTCGAAGGACGGCCACCGCGGTGGCCGTCGCTTCCCCTGTCAGGGGAGGGGAGACTTTTGCTCCCCTCCTTTGCCTTTCCCGCGGTTTCTCCGGCTTTCCCCGGCCTTACCCCCTTCCCCTCCCCCTCCTTTCTTCCCCTCTTCTTCTTCTTTCCCGCGGATGCTCTGCTTCTTCCCCTGTTCCGACCGCCCCTTTCTCTCCTCCGTTCTTCCTCCTCCGGCCACCTCTCCTGGAGCTTGAAGGCTCGTTGGGTTCGTGGCGAGGCGAGGAAGATCCCTGGCTTGGCTTCGTGGATCGAAGCTGCTCTGAGGAGGTAGGGATCCCACTCCAAACTCCGGCTAGCTTTGAGGGTTTAAATCCGGGTTTTGTTCTTGATAGATCTCCTTGTGGAGATGTTGGTTTCCGGTTTTGAGGCCTTGAGTAGCCTCGTGGTACTCAGCTCTACCAACCCACCAAGTTTGGTGAGGTTTGGTTGTGTTTTCCGACGGTTCTCCGGCCGGAAGCACGCCGGAACCCATCTTTGGGTGATCGATCCTTCTGGGAGGAAGGATCGGTCCTCTGGTGTGGGCTTGCTGCGCCCAGCACATGATCGATCTTCTTATGGGAGGAGATCGATCATGGGGCCTGGGTAAGCATGGTTACCCTTCGTCCCGAGAGTGATCGATCCTCCTGGGAGGAGTGATCGATCTTCTTTGGCTCGTCAGCGAAGGAAGCTCACTGTTGCTTGGATGATCGATCCTTCCCTTGGTGAGGATCGATCCTTCAGCAGCAGAGAGGGTTTTCAAGAGTTTTGCCCGCGGGGCTTCGCATGTATGTGGTTTTTATGTTTTTTTTACCCTCGGGGTTGATCCTGTAATGAATCATGCTTAAATGTTATAGCTTTGTGGTTGAACCGAGAGGGTGATGTCTCTCGGGATGAGTAGTATAAATGGGCCGAAGGTGTGTCCTTGGTATGATGTTTGTTATTGCTTTACTTATTCTTATCCTGCCTTCCTTCCTGAGCATTAGACATGCTAGGTTAGACTGGGTGGGGTTGACCCGTGGACTCCGGTGATCAATGATTAAGTGGTTGACGCCATTACCCCGGTAAGGGTGTCCTACAAGTATCGCCCGGTCCACCCCGTGTCAAGGACCGTCGGAGGTAGTCCAGTCTTTGAGCAGTGGCTATCGGAGGGACGTAGGTTGACTGGAACCCTGGGGGGGAGGACATCGATGGGATCGATGGACTCCCTGGCTAGGCTTAGTCTTGGGTCAGGAGTTAAGGGTCCTGTTGGCTCTGTGGCTTGGAGTACTGAGAGATGGTAGTCCTAACCTCGGTCGTTCCGTCAAGTGTGGAGATCCCGTTTGGGGAAGGGTGTCCTACCAGTAGTGTCATGCCCACCCTGTGTCAGGGATTGTCGGAGTTGCCCACCCCTGAGCAGTGGTTGTCGGAGGGGCGTACTTGGGACAGGAATCCTTCGGGTTAGGGACGGGATTTATGGGGTCCTTGGCAAGCCTCAGTACTTGGCCTCAGGGTTGGTTCGTTGGGTTTGCCTTCTTAGCGAGGGTGGTAGAGTAGGACCCTGCTGAGCTGTTGCTCATGCCTACCTGGACTGTGTTTGTTGCAGGTGCAGGTGGCCGCTCTGTTCCCGTGTTGCCCCCGCGGCCGTCTCGTGGCTGTGCGCCGGATCCTGACCATGTCTGAGGGCCAGGATGGTTTTGTTTGCGCCTTCGCGGAGACCCCGGTGGGTGTTGTAGTTTCTTTTTGGGGACTGTTGATCCCTTGTAGCATGTTGTACTAAACTCTGTTTAACGCTATTATTACCGTTTTGTAATAGTTGTTAATAGATGTAGTTTGCGTGCTTCCGCTTGTGCCTGTTGGCAGCTGTTTCCGCCAGCTGGCCGTAGTCTCAACTGTTTCCGCCAGTTGAGGCTGTGGTTGTAGGCTTCTCCCCCTCGCGTCCCCGGCCCGGGTGCGCTCTGCGGGTCGGGGCGCGACATCTAGGGCATATAAGAACAAATCATTCATCCACGCTATTAAAATCACACCAATAAATATAAAGAGAATAAGAATCATCCATTCAAACCATTAAAATATGTTTATATGCTCAAATCCATAGGAAACCCTAGAAATATTCCTTATTACATCATAGAAATCCATAGGCTAGGGTTTAGTTACTCATCGAAGGAAATCCGTTGATGAAGGTTATCGCCACGCTCCACCCATGGATCTTCCACCAAAGATCAAACCTAATTTGTGGAAAAGAAGCTAAGAAAAACCCTATAAGAGAAAAATTTGTCTATGGAAGGCCCCAAAAAATCCACCAAAAAGATCTATTTATAAGCTTAAAATAAGCCCTAACTCGGATTGAAACTTATCCATTAAGTTTTCCCGCACGCCCAACTAGATCGATCTTCTTTGGGATCAGATCGATCTTCTTTTCACGGATGACTGGATCGTCCATATTCGGATCGATCTGGTTTGGCTCAGATCGATCTGGATGAAAAGTGCTCTCTGTCGTACTAAAAATAGCGGCCATCCAGCTGAAACAAAAAACATATCGATATGGAGTGCATCATCAGATCGATCTCATTCTTTTGAAGCTTCTTTATCTGCACCTCTGTACTAAAAATAACATAACTTCTTCTAGAAAACTCTAAATCACGAACCGTAAAAACTCCCGGAAACTAGACTTTCAGAGCTTTCCAACCATGTATAACACATCATCTGGTTCGTTTTGAGCAGGTACAGTTTTGATATCAAAGATGACCCATCTTTGCTCCTTTGCTCCTAGCATGTTTTTTATTTGTTCGTTTTAGCATCAAATTTGATCTAATCTTCGCTGAGGGTCCTTAAACCTGAAATGGGGAAATGACAATCAAATTAGCATTGCTCAGAGACTAACAAAACCTCGTTAAAAGGGTGATTTGTGTACTTTTCACGTCTTATCAGCCTCGTTGGGCGGCGTTGGGTTCCGTTGAAAGCTGGGGCTCGGGACAGGAGGCATTGACGACATCGTCGGGTGGAGAGGAGTTGTCGGGTGGCTGCAGTAGTGACGGAACTGGGAGGAGTTGTCGCGGGTGGGCGCGGCCTCACTGGAGGAGGGTGGAAGCTTTGTGAGGAGGGCGGATCTGGGAGGGTGATGGATCTCGGGCGGATCCCAGTGTTGGATGTCGCCGAAGAAGACAGAGAAGATAGTCACGGCTAAGGGAGGGATGACGCGGGGCGTTGGATCTCATCGGAAGTACGCTGGGGAAGGAGAGGCAGGGTCATGGTGTCGGATCCGAGGTCGGGAGGGTTGTCACGTGGGAGATCGCGGTGAAGGGGTGGTCGATGGAGGTGGTGGGCGGCGGGGAAGGTGAGGTTTCTCTCGCCGGAGGAGAGGAGAGAGAAGAGTGAGAGAAAGTTGGAATAAAATAAAATAAAATAAAAATATTATTGTCTTTTTAAGGTGATTTGGGCTTATTAATTTAAAAAAAAAGAGCCTGGGGTTGTTGACGAAGTGCATGGGTGTCGGACAAGTCATTTTGGAGTTCTGCCCAAACACTCCTGTTATTAACGCTTCAACGGTTAAATCTTTCTCTTTAACGCCCCGGGAAACCCTAGCTAGGGTTGCGATGGGCGCTAACGAGCTCCGATTCTTCTTATCATGCGACATAAATCTCCCCGTGGCGTTTCGTATAGAGAGATTGGAAGGTATCTTGCCGCAATCACGGCCTTCTCCCGGTTCGATTCCACCCCTGTTTCCTCTCCCCTGTCATCTAGGGTTTCTACTTCTCGTGATTCGCCTCCAAGAATTGCGTAATTGTAACTGAAACAAGCGTTCACATTCATGTCCTTTTGATTTAGGGTTCATGGGTTTTTTCTTCAAATGTTGTTTCTGAGACCTTGTTTTGTAGTCAGCGGCTTAGACAAGTGTACAGTTATTACTATGGCGGGTTCTTTTTTCCCTTTTTTCTTCGAATGTTGTTTGATAAGGTGTCGTTTAAACCTATTTGTTTAAAGTATAGTGCGTATCAGTTGGATGGATTGAGTTGGCTGAAGAGCTTTGGTCAATCTAGCTTAGTGCTCTTGTCTCATTTTATATGATGCACGGTTTCTTTTTTAATTTTGACACCCTGACTTCCGGGGGGTTTTGGGATTTAAACCTGTTGATTGGCAGCATGGGCTTTTGGTACTGCCTTGTCCTTGTTATCGATTCTGTATTTGATCGACCTTGAGAAATCATATTTTGGATTCACCTTTTCTTAACCTGGCAATCCGACTTCTTCTTGAGCCTTCTTGGCATGGTTTTCAATTCGAATGGCAATTCGTCTTCTTGCTGATTTTGGTGTCTGTGCTTGTTCCATCAACTGCAGAAATTGCTGGGAATGGGAATGGGAATGGGAATGCCGAGCTATATGTGGAATGCACTCTATACATTGACGGTGCGCCTTTTGGGCTGTCGACGAGAACGAGGTTTTCCCAACTCCCAATCATACAAAGCCTATGGTTTTCAAAATGTTCTGTTTTCTCCACACGATAATATGTTTCTTGTCTATTTAGGATTGTAATTTTTAACTTTTCTTGGCAGTTTTAGCTGTTTCTATTCTTCTAGTTTCTGAACTTTCATGTATGGCAGGCTGGAATCTTCAGGGCCTCCATATTGCTGGAATGAGCTTATTACATTGAGCACCAAATATCGAGATTTGACTTCTCATTCGCAACTTGCATTTACCGTAAGTCCATCTGTTTAACTCTTCTGTTTTGTATCATGGTATTTATGATGTTAATGTAAAATGATGTGAATTATTTGAGTCGGTTGTCACAACTACTAATATGTGAGCAAAATTAACTATACAAAGCTTTTGCGGAAGAAACCAAATAGAGACTTCCAAGAAGACGTGAATATTTGGTGTAAAAAGGTGCAATAAACCAATTATAATAATGATAAGGGAGTTGAAAGCCAAATACAACTTCAAGAATGATTTAAGAAGGATACTGTTGAGAACAACTATGTGAAGGCTGGTTTTAACAAACAACGATGATGCACACTTCAAGGTTTTGGTGAAATGAAACCTCTGCCATATCATATTCTTCAATGCGCATAATATATCCTTCTCTTGAGCCAAAAATCTTTTGCTGCTGATGCCAAACTATGCGCTTAGTCGACTAGGTGAGATGGAAG